>CAUYON010185573.1:0-28481 GCA_963573935.1 Arctocebus calabarensis
AGGCGTTGTGGCGGGCGCCTGTAGTCCCAGCTACTTGGGAGGCAGAGGCAGGAGACTCGCTTGAGCCTAGGAATTGGAGGTTGCTGTGAGCTGTGATGCCACGGCCCTCTACCCAGGGTGACAGCTTGAGGCCCTGTCTCAAAAAAAAAAAAAAAAGAATGGTGATGCTGGCTCAGTGCCCATAGCTAAGTGGTTAGGGCGCCAGCCACATGCACCAGGGCTGGTAGGTTCAAATCCAGCCCAAGCCTACTAAACAGACAAAACAAACAAAAAAACAGCTGGATGTTGTGGTGGGCACCTATAGTCCCAGCTATTAGGGAGGCTGAGGCAAGAGAATCGCTTGAGCCCAAGAGTTGGAGGTTGCTGTGAGCTATGATGCCACGGCACTCTACCAAGGGCGACATAATGAGACTGTGTCTCAAAAAAAAAAAAAAAGGATGGTGACACCTTTCATCCCTAGAATACCTTGCACACACACTTTTTACCCTTCTTTATTTCTCTGCGTGATATAGTATGCTATTTATTTGCTTTTATTGGTCTGTCCCGTTGGAATGTAATTTCCAGAAGGCAGGGGTTTTCTTATTCACCAGTGACTAGAACAGTGCCTGGCAGACAGTACGTGCTCGGTAAGTATTTGTTTACTAAGCAAATCTCCCCAGTTCTCTCCCCTGTTCCTAATAGACCGACTCTGTTCCTGTCCCTCCATGGTGATTCACACCTGCCAGGTGTCTTCTTAAACCAAAATGCAAACATTGCAGTCAAGGCAGTTTGGAGATGGGAGATCGAGAAGCAGTGGGCCCCAAGATGTGGTCCCTGGAGCAGCAGCATCAACAGATCTCCTGGGAACTTGCTAGGAATGCAAACTCTCAGCACCCACCCAGACCTAAGAGAAACGTTGACGGCAGTGCACAGGGACATCTGAGAGTCACTGCTCCGGGGACCAGGGTGCTTCTCAGTCAGTGGCGACTCTAGAGAGAAGCCACGGGTGGCAAGAAGAGGAGCTGGAGGAGACCAAGAGTCTTTGGTTGCCCAGGAGGAGAGAGGAGGATGGGACCGCCAGGCCAGCCCCTGGTTCTGCAGGGCGTCTGGCCAGCAACCCAGTCCTAGAGTTCTCTTTGAAGGGGCCACCTTTGTACAGGCTTCTGAAGGAGAGCGATCACTGTCCCTTGTGTCAGGAGTCTGGAAGCCCAAGTTCCCTCAGGTGGAGGACTAAGGATTTCTTTCTCTGGGTTGCAGGCTGTGGGGACTCCAGGATGAAGGTCACCACACCGTGTGTGAACGCAGGTATGCGTGGCTGGCTGGGGAGGCTTCCCCTGTGCACACGCACAATGCCCTCCTCACCCCGACCTGCGTCTGTGCCTCCGGCAGGCAGCCTGTGGGATCCCAACATCACCTTGGAGGCCTTGGAAGCCCAGCAGCTGCGCGTGAGCTTCACCCTATGGGACGAGCCTGCACAGTACCAGTTACTCCTGAGCAGCTTCCCACACATGGGGGACCAAGTCTGCTTCGAGCACGTGCAGCACCTGTGCATGGTACCTCTGCCCTCCCTGACCCCTCTGCACAGTTCAGGACCACCCCCCAAGGCTCGAGTCCCCTCTGCTGGTCCTCACGGGGCCATGCTGCCTGCACCATGGACCTCAGTTCTGGCTCACTCAGTGGCCACCATGGGCCGCCTGGCCCTTTCTCCCCTGTTGGTGCACAGTGGGCTCCAGAGGTCGCCTTGCCTGCTGCCCTTACGGTCAGTGCTGTAGCTGATACGGAGTCGACCCTGCCCATAACTCAGGCCTTTCTGTTCTTCCCTTCCTCACACTCTTCCCCATTCTGTTTTTGTTTTGCTGAATTTATCCTACTTTATCCCAGAAAGGATTTAAGGGTTAAAAAAAGAAAGAAATGTGGAAATTAAGACAAAGGGAAACTACAAATAAGGAAATAAGGTGAAGCCAGGTTGCAGGAAGCATGTGTGCCGCTGGTCTGTACGGCTGCTGGGTGTGAACACGGATTCCCAGGTGTTCCCTGGTTCCCAGCAGCCAGAGCAAAGAAGGAAACACCAGATGTGTTTGTGAGTTAGCAACAGATCAGTGGTCTGACAGAAATGGAGCTTTTTCCTAGAGCAGAAACCTGAAAGCCCGTCTCCCTCTGGCCTTCCTAAGGAGTGGCCTGGACAGCAGAGGGTTCTCGACAGGTTCCTAACCAGCCAGCCTTACACATTCTCTCTCTCCAGCCCAGACCGGAGGATTCCCACCAGCGAGCCAACATCACAGTCACCGTACACAAGTCTAACTGGTGCTGCCACCACCTAGTGCAGGTGGGTGAGTGTGGTGGGGACAGGTATGGGAGCCGTACACTGGTGGGCACTCCTGCCAGATGGGCAGGGAAGAAGGGAGGGCAACTGGTGGCCTTGTACTCCCCCCAGGACAAAGCAAGGGTCCTTTGACACCTCTCACCGGTAGAGGTCTGGCCTAACGGCCACCTGGAGATGCTACAGTAGTCCCCCAGGGCCCATTACTCTCAAATTGCCTCTTTTGGCAAGACAGCACCATGGTGTCCGCAGCCCTTGGAGCCCTCCCTTCCTTCCCCTCTCTCCTTAGATCCAACCCTTCTTCAACACCTGTCTCAACGACTGCCTCCGACACTCCGCGATGCTTCGCTGCCCGGAAATCCCTGAGACTCTAGGTAGGAGGAACCTGGCTACCCTGGGCTATACTGGGGATAGAGTGGGTGAAGTCCTGGGCTGAATCCTGACCTGGCTCTTGGGCGGTGGGGGTGGAGAGTTTGATTTAACTTAGAGCTCTTCATGCCCGAGCTGTGCAGGGGGCTTTGCAGTGTCACCCCTCTGGGACTCCTGACTGTTGTTCGTTAGCTGTGCGACACTGGGTAAAATGCTTAACTTTTCTGGTCCTCAACTTCCTTCACTGGACAACAGGACAGATATTATCCCAGAGCCGTGTCTGTGTACCACACCCAGAACAGAGCGCTCTGACACCCTCACAGATTATGAGTGACAGCGCTGAGAGGTGGCGGTTCCCCCCACACCCACACTCACAGATGAGGAAACAGGCACAGAGGTGTCAGAGAGTTGTTCAGGATCACATGCCACAGGGGAGGCAGAGCCCTGGGCTCTGAGCTGAGACCTGACATTCAGCCTCTCCTTCAGAAGCCATGCTCCCCCTGCACAGGAGGCTGCCACTGTGCGTTGGTCAGAACACAGCAGGCGTGGCACTGGGTGAGAAGAGAACCCCGGCCTCCCATGGAGGGAGAGACCTGTTCTTTAGAGCATCAGCTAAAGGTGGCTGCTCATAAAGGTGGTTTCATTAAATTTAGCCTGAGGCCAGGCACAGTGGCTTACTCCTGTAATCCCAGCACTCTAAGGGGCCAAGGCAGGTGGATTCTCTGAGCTCACGAGATTGACACCAGCCTGAGCAAGAAGGAGACTCTGTCTCTACTAAAAATAGAAAAACTAGCCAGGCATCATGGCGGGCACCTGTAGTCCCAGCTACTCGGGAAGCTGAGGCAAGGGAAACTCTTGAACACAAGAGTTTGAGGTTCATGAGCTATGATGGCACGACACTCTACCCAGGGCAATGAAGTGAGACTGTCTAAATAAATAAAAGATAAAAAAATAAACATAAAAGAAACTTTAAAAAAAACAAAAGTTTAGACTGGATCTAGAGTGGCTGGCATGGGGCACTGGAGGGTGTCAGTGATGGCTTCATGATGACTGCCCATAATTAATATTTCCCTG
This sequence comes from Arctocebus calabarensis, assembly GCA_963573935.1. NCBI lineage: Eukaryota > Metazoa > Chordata > Mammalia > Primates > Lorisidae > Arctocebus > Arctocebus calabarensis. Next base: position 3,743 of record CAUYON010185573.1, read on the forward strand.
TTTTCCCTTCTCTCCTGTTCTCACTGCAGGCTCCATTGCAGGTAAGCTTGGCTCTCCTTCCCGCAGAGCTGGAGGCCTCAGGGAACTTTCCCCAGGGGCCACTTAAGAAGTCTCCACCTGGGCTTGGTGCCTATAGCTCAGTGGCTAGAGCGCCAACCACATACACTAGGGCTGGCGAGTTTGAACCTAGCCAGAGCCTGCCAAACAACAATGGCAACTACAAAAACAAAAAAAATAGTGGGGCATTGTGGCGGGCGCCTGTAGTCCCAGCTACTTGGGAGGCTGAGGCAAGAGAATCACTTAAGCCCAGGAGTTGGGGGTTGCTGTGAGCTGTGACACCACGGTACTCTCCCGAGGGTGACATAGTGAGACTCTGTCTCAAAAAAAAAATGTCCCCACCTGGGCCTTGTACGGAGCCAGGCAGACAACACCAGAGCAGGGTGGGTGAGGCCATGGGCATGTGGCGTGTCCCAGAGAAGACAGACGTCGGAGACTGGGGAGCCCAGCAGCGCAGTGCCTACCCCATCACTCTCACTGTTCTGTTTTTCACAGACTCTGTGCCCCTGTGGGTATTCGGCTTCATCACGGGCATCTCCATCCTGCTGGTGGGCTCCAGCATCCTGCTGACCCTCTGCATGACTTGGCGGCTGACAGGTAAGGGGCAGGGCCACCCCGGGGCTTTCCCTCTGCACCCTCTTCCTTCCTGCGTTCTGCTTCTCCTCCCTCGACTCCAGTCTCAAGTGAGGCCTCTCTGGAAGCTTGTGTTCAGGCACCGCCTTCAATCCCAGCCCTTCAATCTCAGATTGTCACCTCTCTTCAGCCTTGCCTCAGCCTCAGTTATCAAGAACCTAGAGCCTGGAGGCAGGCTGGTCCAGGCTCAAATTACCAGCTCCACACTCAACGGCTTGAGCAGATCACTCTCTGAGCCTCAGCTTCCTCTCTTATAAAAAATAATAATAGATAGAAAAATAATAATACTTGCATCATGTAGCTATCGTAAGGATTAAGTGAAGTAATGCACATGAATCCTCAGCTTAGAACCTGGCACGTGATGTTTGCACATCTGTTAGCCACAGTTTTGCTTGTTGTTAAAAACGGTGAGCTGGAAGGAGCTAGAATTTCCCTGCAGCAGGGGGATCAGCCAGCCAGGTGAAGCAGCCTGAACAGCCCCCTCCTACAACCTCAGTCTTAGATGTTTGGGGTCAGGGAAAGCAGAGAGTGACATAGAAGGCTGGGGCTTGGACCGTAAATGACAGGAGCGGCTCCCAGCCCCACTCACCAGCCTTTAGTCATAGGCCAATTGCTTAACAAGACATAGGTTTGGCTTTCTTTTCTGTAGAATGCAGTAATAGTGCTTCCCTCTCTGCTGGGGTAGGGGTTAATAAGTCCAGCCCCTCCTCCCTCTTGCAGCCCTCTGCTGCTGAGTGCTAAGTGGGGAGAACATGGGTTGGCAGGACAGCCCTTCTCTGTCCCTCCTTGATCCTTCACTGGCCCTTCACTCTTCTGGAAGGCTGTTTCCACACTCACCAAGGCCTTCCAAGAGTAGGCCTTAATTATTGTTAGTTGCTGTGTGGTAGAAAGAAAGCCACCCAGGTGTGAGAAGACCATGGGAGTCTCCTCTCCAGAGGGCCACTGGGAGGCTCTGATAATATCTTGGCCAGTGCTTCATAAACATCTCTGTAGAGGTCAGGGGGCTTTTTGTTTCATTTCTACTGCTGTGTTTCTGACTGTTTTTCCGAAGTGCCCCCCTGCATGGGATGAAAGAAAGAAGAAGCCTCATTAGTTATCTGTCTTTTTTTTTTTTTAGACAGAGTCTCACTCTGTTGCCCTGGGTATAGTGTCGGTCGTGATATCATTATAACTCATAGCAAACTCAGTCTCTTGGGCTCAAACGATCCTTCTTGCTTCAGCCTCCTGACTAGCTGTGACTACAGGTGCCCACCACCATGCCTGGCTAAATTTTAATTTGAGACCAGCCTCTTGCTCAGGCTGGTCTCAAACTCCCAAGAGCAGGTAATCATCTGCCTCTGCCTCCCAGATAACTAGGATTACAGGGTTGAACCACTGCACCCGGCCTTATCTGACTGTCTTTTGACAATTCTGGAAAAGGACCCAGGAGTGAGGGTTGGAATTAAGGTTTTAAACCTCTTGCCTGGCCATCGGTGGATTTTGGTCATCCCTGCTGTCACTGAGGAGTTAACTCCTGCACTGTCATCATGTCTCCTAGGGGAACAATTGCTTAAGTGTGTGGGTTCCCCTTCTTCACCTCAAAAATACCAGAAGGAAATGTTGTAAGTGGGCTGGGCGGGGGCTGCAAGAAGTGTTGTAAGTTAGGCATCTCTTGCAGGGACACTTCCAGGGAAGAGTGTTCTCTCAAGCGAAGTCTGCCTAGGGGGCCCAACTGTGGGGAGGCAGGGAGACCAGAACTTTAATTGGGGACCATCTGGGTCAGTGCTACAACATAATAGTTGCGACGCCAGCTGACTGATTATGTACAATGTGCCAGACACTTCACATGCGTGATCTCATTTAATACCCGTTGAATGAGATTAAACGCAGACCTGCTTTATAGAGGAAGAACTGAGTTTCCGAGGCAATAGTAAGCTCAGACCACACAGCTCATAGCAGCCAACCCCGGATCCGCACCTGCGCGACTGCCTTGCCCCGTGTGGCCTCCACAAAGGCCTAGAAGTGTCCAGCAGCCACAATGCAAGGCCTACCCTACCTTTGCCCCTTGTCAGGGGTGGGTAGCACTTTCTCTGAGCTAGCTCTCTTCCCAAAGAACCACTCCAGTATATTTCTTTTTTTTTCAGGGTCTCATCATGAAAAAGATGGTAATGGCAGCAAATGCACTGGTGGGTATTTCCTGGATATGTGTTATGTTTTGAAAGGGGGGGGTTCCCCAGGGATAAGTGGGTGGGTGGGTTGCTACTGTGGTCTGACTCCCAGGTGCCTTCAGGAGACTCAACCTTAGGACCCTCCAGGCCCCGAGCCCCACTCCGAGGGCTTGCAGGGAGCCCCCAGAGCAAGGCCTGAGGTGCTATTGCTTGAATCACTGAGACTAGGAAAGGAAGGGAAGTGTGCCATATTGGGTGAAAAGAGGCTCTCCCTGGGGCAGACATTTCTGTTCCAAAGAGCCTTTGTGCCTCTTTTCCTATTTTAATTAAAATGATTAAAGTACAGGCTAAAGACCAGATAGGGATGGGTGAGAGAGATTCTTTTTCCCAGAAGGCACACATTGCGTTTTTTCAGGCAGTGAAAGCAAGTTGAAGCAGCAACATCTGGCTTGTTCCAAGGTCCTCAGTTGCATGTCTTAGTCTAGGGAGCAAAGCTCTGTATTTGGTCCAGGCCCCTCCCAGGGTGGCCAGTAAGGGGCCTGTGGTGTGAGGGTCAGCACATGCATGGCCTTGTTTTCCTAGATGTCCTGCCTACAGCTGACTTGACCCCCCCGGCCCTGAAGCCAAGGAAGGTCTGGATTGTCTACTCTGCTGACCACCCCCTCTACGTGGACGTGGTCCTAAAGTTTGCCCAGTTCCTGCTCACCGTCTGTGGCACCGAGGTAGCCCTGGACCTGCTAGAGGAACAGGTCATCTCAGAGGTGGGGGTCATGACCTGGGTGGGCCACCAGAAACAGGAGATGGTGGAGAGCAATTCCAAAATCATCATCCTGTGCTCCCGAGGCACCCAGGCCAAGTGGCAAGCCATCCTCGGCTGGGAGGAGCCCACCATCCAGCTGCGGTGTGACCGTGGGCAGCCCGCTGGGGACCTGTTCACAGCAGCCATGAACATGATCCTACCAGACTTCAGAAAGCCGGCCTGCTTCGGCACCTACATCATCTGCTACTTCAGCGGCATCAGCAGCGAGGGCGACATCCCCGACCTCTTCAACATCACTTCTAGGTACGCCCTCATGGACAGGTTCGAGGAGGTGTACTTCCGGATCCAGGACCTGGAGATGTTTGAGCCTGGCCGCATGCACCGCGTCGGGGAGCTCACGGGCGAAAACTACCTGCAGAGCCCCAGTGGTTGGCAGCTCAGGGAGGCCGTGCAGCGGTTCCAGAAGTGGCAGGCCCAGTACCCCAACTGGTTTGAGCAGGAGAACCTGTGCTCAGCAGAGGACCAGGACCTTCCATCCCTGGACGAAGAGGTGTTCCAAGAATTGCTGCTGCCACCAGGAAGGGGCATCGTCAGGCAGAGACCCCTGGAGAGGGAGCCGACCTCCGTGGGCGCCAGCGGGCTGGCGGTGGGCATGCTCCTCCAAGAGGGAGGAGGAGGAGGAGTGTGGAAGCTGGAGCCTCAGCTGCCGCCCCAGGGGGAGCCCTCGGCCCAGCCCCTGCAAACAACAGTGTTCCCTGTGGAGAAAGTCCCTCCGGCTTGGGCCATGGAGCCCTTGCCTCTGGCTGACGAGGGCAGTGTGGCCAGCCAGCTGCCCGTGGTGGAGGAAGGCGAGGGCCACCCACTGCTAGGGGGCGGTGGCACTCAGCAAAGCAGTGTCCTCTTCCTCTCCGTGGACTCAGAGGGCCACCCTCACTCCAGCTCCCTGCAGGCATCTCCCGAGCCCCTCCAGAAGGAGATGAGGGAGCAGCTGGAAGGCTTGATGCTGTCACTCCTCCAGCAAGACCCCTACACACCCTCCGAGGAGGAGGAGCAGCGGCAGTCAGTGCAGTCGGACCAGGGCTACATCTCCAGGAGCTCCCCGCAGCCCCCCGATGGACTCAGGGAAATGGAGGAAGAGGAGGAGGAGGAAGAGGCGGCCAAGCCGCTATCGTCAGAGGACATGGAAAGTCTGAGGAGCCTCCAACAACAGCTCTTCTTCCAAGAGCTGCAGAAGAACACTGGCTGGGACAGGATGGGTTCAGAGAGGCCAGCTGTGCCTGAGCAGGCCCCCTGCTAGCGGCCACTGCCTCCCCAGCATCGAGAGGGGTGTGTGTACACATGTGTGTGTGCATCTGTGTGTCTGTATGTGTGAGGCGTGTGCTCAAAATTGTAGCCATCTTGACTCTCATCCCTAGGCATCCCCTAACTTTTCTTTATGTGGCTGGTCATCATCCTACAAGAATCCACAGCCTACTCCCAGGAGCTAATGACAGAGTGACCTTAAGTCTCTATCATTCATTTATTCATTCATTCAGCATTTATTTTGGACCTACTATGTGCCAGGCATTGGGCTACAAGGATAAATTGTACATGGCATGGCCCCGGCCACCAAGGACCTTCATACCTGTTGAGAAAAATATGCAGAAAAGGCACCTACCTAGGCCAGGAGAGATTCCTGAAGGAGGTGATGTCTGCGCCAGAGAGGCAGTGTGTTGCCTACTCACAGGGTTATGTCTGGGGAAGGTGCAGACCCTGGGAAGGGAGCCCTTCGGTCTGCGCTGGGTGGTGAGTGGAGGTAGAGCGTCAGGGAGTGCTGGGGCCCAGAGTGGAAAGAGGTGGCGAGGAGAGAAACGGGGAGGTAGCCAGAGCTCAGCCTCATGGCCAAGCTTCTTAGGACGTCAGCCCAAAGGCCTGAGACTCCTTTCCTATCATGGGCTGTCATCCAGGAGGGGAGAAGGCTGAGGGCCAGGAGAGACAGGATAGAAATGTGTGATGTGAAGTGCATTCAGCACGGAGATGGGTGTGACATCCTGAGCCCACATTTTGGCAGTCGGTCAACGGGAGAGCTGCGGCAAAGAATTCTTCAGGGGCTGCCTGTGGGCTGTGGCATTGCAGCCCCCCTCTGTCCCAGGGCACGTGAAGGGAAGGTGACATCTACAGAGCCCACAGCAGGTCGGAGAGGGGCGAAGAGCAGGGAGAAGCCTGTGGGGAGAGGAGAACGTGCCACTCTGTACTTCGAGGCCTGATAGCATTTAAGGAAGGGCTCTGAGTCCTGCTGTTTGCAGTAATTGTTCTTCAAGTGCGTTCTTGGGGTACACTGAAGGCTTCTGCCTGTCCAGGGGTTGAAGAGCACCCTGGGTGCCAACTGACCCTGGGAATTAAACGATCTCCATTCCCTGCCGGGTCCTTAACTATACTTCAAGTGTCAGTGGAGAGCAGACAGTTCAGAAATGTGGTAGGAAAGCATAATGTGAGAGGGGCTGAAGTGGTGTGTCTGTGTGTGCACATGCACGTGTGTGTGTGTGTGTGCACACGTATGAAAGATTATCAATAAAAGGATGCATAACTCTGTTAACCTGGTAAGAATTTCTAGTAGTTATTCTGAGCCACATCTTACTGTAGATGGAAAAGTTCCCAGTTCTCAAGTCCTTCCTCGCAGTCAGATTTTGCCTCCTAGCAGCAGGGCCTCCGCATCCCAGACTGTGTGTGACCCATGCTCAGCCCAGCAGCAGCAAAGGGCCGGGCAAGGGAGAGCAGGAGCAGAGGGTTCCCAGGCACTGGCCTTTTGGGCCCCATCTCTCTTCTCCAGTGACTTTGGAGGGGAGCATCACTGGGTCCAGACAGACACCTACCAAGCTTTCTGTGATATTTTCCCAGCTCCAGACTGCAGAATACCGTGGTGGCTTTCTACCCAGCCGCAAAATGAACCCAAACCTCTGTCCCAGTGCCCTGGAGCACACTTCCACTTTTGATCCCATTTCTCACATGGCTTGAATTCTAGCTCTGCTGGCCCTTGAGGCCATCCCAGTGAATGTCTCCAGTTGGCATTGTCTACTATGTCCCTTTATCTCAAGACAGTTGCTTTTTTTTCCCTGACAGCTTTATTGAGATACAATTTACTTACCATACAGTTCACAATTGCCCTGTACAATTCAATGACTTTTAGTATAGTCATGGAGTTAGCAACCAGCAGTACAATTTTATTACCCTCACAAAAGAAACCCAGCTCCCCTTCGTCACCAGCCCTTACCGTCCATCTGTACATTGCCTGTTCAGGACATGTCCTATAGAAATGGAATCATAAACTTCTCCGGGGCATCTTGGCCCTTTCTTCTTTAATGTCGTTCCCTGTTCCTCCTTCCCTGGAACCCTCAGTCTCACCGTAGGTGCTGGGGACTCAGTCAGTCTGAGTGCGCTGTCTGCTGTCAGTCACATGTCAAGAGCTTCAAGAATGTGTATAAATAAAACCAGACTTCATGTATTTTTGTGTTATTCTGAACCATGGCAAAGAAAATCCTGTTTCTCCCAGAAGCACCCCTCCAAGAACAGATGCCCTCTGCACTGTGACTGTGCCACCTCTCTGGCCCCTCTCCTAGATAAAGTGCAGCAGAGATGACCTGCCTGGCAGTGGGGGGCAAGCAGTCCCCGGCCCACAAAACCTGTAGCAGAGCCTCTGCCCGTGACTGGCATCCCTGCAGTGCTGCAAACAGCCACCACGCAAGCTTCCAGCTCCCACACGGTGTTCCCTGTCTTTAACTGTCTGCTGTCTTGATCCTAGTTTGTTTATTTTTTTTTTTAAGGAAGAGTAATTAGATGGTGATGTGAATGTTGTTGATACAGTGTTTTGATTCAAAACGAGTTTCTCTTTTCTGCTTAGGAAGGTCCTCAGTGGTGGTTAGGTTCTACAGAGGGTTTTGTTCAGTCCTTGAAACACCCATTCAGTAGTTTGAGGTGAGATCTCTGAATGCAAGTGTATGATGGATTTCACTTATGTCCTGCTTATCTTGGAAAATGAAATAGGGCATAGGAGAGAAGATATACTTAACTACGCAATGAGGACTTTGCATCAGATAGAATTATGGACTCTGTGGTAGGCACTCCCCTTCCTAAATAAACAAGGGGCATGCCAAGCCCTGCTGTGCTCTGGCATCTCCCACGGCCTCCCAACAGAGCAAGACAGGAGAGTCCTAGCCAGGGTGAGCAGCAGGGCTGCTGTCCCAACCAGGCACTGTGTCTCACAAGTCAGATGTGTCAGGCAACAGGGTTCCCTAGAAAGTGGAGACAGCATAGGCTTGGGATCCTGGCCCACAGTGACCTGAATTAATTGTCATCCCTACATCCTTGCTCATTTCTGAAATGGCTGTGGCAAGAGTTTCTGCCTTCATGGGAGTCCTGGGCAGAGTGTGTGAAATGTCCATGAGAAGCATTGAGGTGATGTCCCATATCCAGCAGGTGCTCAAGGCATGCCAGTCACACTCCAGTCCACTGCCTTCCTCGACCACACCACTGCCCCTTGTAAGAAGTCCACAGGCTCCTTAGGTCTCTTTGCCTCTCAGCAAAGAGAAGCACCTGACCTGCTTCTGGCCCAGAGCATTGATGAGCCCAGGGCTCAGTGCAGCCTGCTTTCCCACTGCTGTGTACTGCTCTCTGCCTCCTCTGTTTGCTGCTTTGGATTACAGAAGTAATGTATGCTCTAGCACTTGGCATCGGCCCATGGTGGGAAGATGGCAACAGTATGGACTCAACAGATTATATATCATGGAAGAATATAAGGCAGAGCAGCCGCTCCCAGCCCATGGAGGGAGCTGCTGACTGATGTGTCCGTCACATCCCACATCTGGCCTTCCACGTCACTCTGAAATAGCATCCAGGTCCAACTCCTTCAGCCTCTCCAAAGCCCTCCACGCCCCATTGCCTCTCCTGGATGCTGGCATTGGGTCCACACTCCTGTCCATTTAGGTTGACTGAGACAGAGTCACCCCAGTGACCTAGCCTCGCCTGTTAGAGGAGCATGGAGTCCCCTCTCTCATGGTTTGACCTACAGTCCTCCATAAGGAATAGCCCCTTGGCCTGTTAATCCTTTGTATGAATTAGCACTGGATCAAAAGGAAGAAGATAACCCATGCCCTGAGAAGAGGAGGAGAGATTGCAGTGGGGGTACAGTTGACTGCACCCTGCCAGGCGTGTCCCACTAGCTGGCTCTGCTCGTCTCTTCCATGGGAATCACACAGAAAAATGAGAACAGCCCCTGACTTTTAGCCAGAACTGTCATGCTGTCAAGCTGTAATGGAGAGGCAGTTGAACACGGTCAATAGCTGAGAGCTGAATGTCACCTGCCATGCAGATTTAGGTGGCAGCCATGCCTGGGTTCCAATCTGAATTCCCTTCCCAACTACAGTGAGGCAGTTGGTGACTTCCTTCATCTTCCTGGGCCTTAGGAACATAGCGACAAAGATGCCTTGGAGGTGCCTGTGAGGATGGCATGGGCTCGTGCACATAAAGGGCGTGACTGCCCACCACATGCTGTTTTCATGCTCTTCCGCAGGGCCAGAACTGTGTGGGGCTGTGTTGTCCACACAGGAACAGATCACCCCTAAACCCCCATTTCACCTGTTCCAAAACACCTTCCCAGCAAACCAAAATCACTGAGTTTTAACTAGAAGAGATTTGTAAATATTTACAACATGCTTGGTCAAATTAATCATCTCACTTTACATTAGATTTAGGAATAATGCAGACATGGTCTCCTGTTGTTCTGTAATTACTTTGTGTGCAAATTTTGTCCTCTGTTAGGATTATAAATGTCTTGGGGGAAAGAACCACTTTAGCATTATGTTGCCTCATCTAATTCTTAACCATAACCCAGTGAGGTAGGCAACTGCTGGTGTTTTACAAATGATGAAACAGTTCCAGGAGGCCAGGTGACTGCTAGTGAGAGGAAGAGAAGGCCCAGGCTCCTGGCCCTTTAGCTGTGATGTGCCTCTTTTATTCTCCTGGGCCAACCCCCTGCATGGCCCAGGCTTTGGAGTGGCCAGGAACATCACACTGTAGGCTGGCAACACAAAGTGGTTTTAGTAGTGCTGGCTGCCTCTGTGCTAAAAAATACTATGCTTTTATTTTGGTGCAGACCCAGTGTTCTGCCATAGACTTAATAGAATCCTTCATGTTAAAACAACAACAAAAAAAAATCCATGGCCTTGTTTATCTCATACATAAGAATTTATGCTCTGGCTGGGGCAAGAGCCATAGAGAAGGACAGAGTGTTTAAAATTTAGTTTCTCAAGCCTTTTCCCCTTTGTAATCTATTCTTAGGAAGAAGTCAGAAGGCTAGGTACGGTGGTAGGCACTTGTAGTCCTAGCTACTCAAGAGACTGAGGCAAAAATACCACCTGAGCCCAGGAGTTTGAGGCTGGAGTGAGGTGATTGCACCACTGCACTCCGGCCTGGGTGACACAATGAGACTCCGTTGAGAGAGGAGAAAAAGAAATGGGAGAGAAAGCTCAAGGTGTCTAGGGAAATTGCTGTCAGTCTGAATGCATGTGAGCTGGCTCTGCCTACAGCCAACCTGGCTAGACACTTGCCAGCTCTAGACCACAGCCTCACTACTGCCCTGGACAGCATGACAACTGCCAGAAGGGAAGGGCCAAGGTGTGCTCGCAATATTAACACAAACCTGTAAAATGGTGACAAATGTCACGGTGACATTTACGAATCCGGTAAAATCAGGACAGAAAAGATCTTACACCGCACAGGAAGCTTGTCACAAGTCTCAAGTTTTTTATTTTCAGAACAGAGTCTGGTTTTATTTTTAAAAAGAGAAAGAAAAAAGAACCGTGATAAATGCTAGTGAGGTGCCACTTCCCTCCTTCTTCCAGGCTCTACTTAACAGCTAGCTCTCCGCCACAAAGCCCACAGACTCAGAACGTGGTCTGAGAGAGGGTCTGTTAAGGAAGAGGAATCCTCTGACGTGAAGGCAGATGGAGATTCCAAGTCCAGGGTTCTTTTCTGTGAACTGTCCACACTCTTAGCCTAGGCCTCAGGAAACAGTGCACCATCTTGGTTATCAGGTGCATGGGGAACATTTCAGGCTCACCCCAGCACTAGAGATGCCCTGGAAAGTAAGGCAAAGGAAGCTCTGGGATTTGCCTTGTTGTGAATGGGGCAAGGGAATCGAGAAAAACACACCCCTGAGCACAAAGTGCTTGCACCAAATATGTAAAAGAGGATGCCTAGGGGTGAGTTGGGGGCCGTCAAACCTGGTCCCTGCTACAATCAGCCCATTGCCATCCCTCTTGACTGCCCAGGGAAATGGCAGCTCATTGAACTTATCACAGCCTCCCACCAAAAACCCAACATCACTCAGAGATTTCACAGTCAGGGAGACGCCAGGGAGATGGCTATCTAAATAGTAGAAAGGGGGTAGGTCAGGGGGCCAGCCAGGGGTGGCCATGGCTCAGACACAGTGTCCTTTCACAGTCACTGAGATTAGGTAGCAGACAAACAAAGCAAAGCTGGGGCGAAGACAGAGGGAGCAGCTGCTGGCACCCACCCAGGGCCTGGACCCCAGATCCATGAGGACCACCAAAGAGGGTAGAGGAGTCAGCAGGGGGGAAGGGGAGGAGGCAAGAAAAAAAAACACTTAGTTGTGGATTCCAGCCAGCTGTGGGACTGAGTAGAGTGAGGGACTGGGAGCAGACAGTGCTTTGAGTGTAAACATTTTTCCTTTGTTCCCCGCTTTTGAGAGCAAGGGAAGTGCATCAGCCCCTGTTCTGTCAATGTGGAAGTCCTCTGCCCACAAGCCCCCACCAGAGAGAGGGGCCCTCCCAGGAGGCCTTGGCCTGGGAGCCGAGCTAGTGGTCAGTGACTTGGCACTTCTGGTCCTTTCCTTTGGTGGGGGCTTTTGGGAAAACCAGAGACAGTACAGCTATGGCAGGCCCTGCATGCCTACCCCACCAGGTGCCAACAGCCCTCCCTCCTGCCTTCCCGGCTGTGGCTTCACACACACCCCTGCAGAGAAGCAGGGGATGTTCTGCAAGTGCATTCTGGCTGGCTCCTCTCCTAGCCACCTGTGCAGGGAGCACTGTGACCAGAGTTCTCAAGAGCCATAAATTCCAAGAATGCCAGAGCTTGAAGGCAGCTTAGAGATCACTCATCTACCTTCTAACTTTTAAATGTGAGAAAACTGAGGCACAGAAAGTAAAAATGATATGCCATTCAAAGCTAGTGAGTGGCTGGGCATGGTGGCTCATGCCTGTAATCCTAGCACTCTGGGGAGGCTAAGGCCTGAGCTCAGGAGTTCAAGATCTGTCTGAGCAAGAACTTGACCCTGGTCTATACTGAAAATAGAAAAAATAGCTGGGCATTGTGGCAGCTGCCTGTACTTCCAGCTACTTGGGAGGCTGAGACAGGAGGATGGCTTGAGCCCAGGAGTTTGAGATGACTATGACCTATGATGATGCCACTGCACTCTACCCAGGGCAACAGAGCAAGACTCAGTCAAAAGAAAAGAAAAAAGAGTCAGATCTAGAATCCATGTCTTTTTTTTTTTTTTTTTTGAGAGAGTTTCACTTTGTGGCCCTCAGTAGAGTGTCAGTGGCATCACAGCTCACAGCAACCTCAAACTCTTGGGCTCAAACGATTCTCTTGTGCCTCAGCCTCCCAAGTAGCTGGGACTACAGGGGCCCGCCACAACGCCTGGCCATTTTTTTTGACAGGGTCTCACACTTGCTCAGGATGGTCTCGAACCCGTGAGCTCAGGCAATCCACCTGCCTCAGCCTCCCAGAGTGCTAGGATTACAAGTGTGAGCCACTGCGCCCAGCATTAGAATCCATGTCTTTTGGTCCCTTGTTCAGGGTTTATTATACCACATAAAACTTCCCAAGCACATGAAGGGAGGGGACAAAAACATTCTTAGCAGGGCAGCGCCTGTGGTTCATTGAGTAGGGCACCAGCCCCATATACTGAAGGTGGCAGGTTCAAACCCGGCCTCGGCTGAACTGCAAAACAGAAATATAGCTGAGGCAAGAGAATCACCTAAGCCCAGGAGTTGGAGGTTGCTGTGCGCTCTATGATGCCATGGCACTCTACCGAGGGCGATAAAGTAAGACTCTATCTCTACAAAAAAAAAAACAACAAACATTCTTAGTGTTTCATCTCCACTCCATCCTACTGAGGCTGGAGGAAAGTATTTCTTGGCCTTGTTCTCCATAGTCCTCCTGCACTCTTAGCTCCCTAAAAACACTTATCCTGTCTCAAAGAGTCCAAGAGTGATGTCAAGACTGTAAGTACATAACCCCTGGATGTCTCTTGCCAGCACCTCAACAAGACAAACACCAGGGGAAGGCTTGCTGGGGAAGGTCCCACAGCCTGCTTGTCCCTAGTGAGACCCTTAACCAGAGTAGAAGAAAAAGGTCACCACCAACCCTTCTGATCTACACCAAGCTTCCTAGAGGGAGGACAGATGGGAAGTGGTGTTTCTTACTCCTCTGGGCCCATAGGAAGCCCAACTTCACATCTATCCAGGAACCCCACCAAACCTGTTGCTCTGAACCAAGATCTAGCCAAGCCAGCACCAAAAACATGGAAAGGGTAGGAGTTGTGGCTGTAGAAGGAAAAAGAGAAGGCAGGCAAGCCGATGGCTGATACTCCACAGACCCTGTACTAACACTGGTACCAAACCACAGCTGGATCCAGTGTCCATGTTGAATACAACTTCTGAGTATTTTGTCTTTATTTTTTGCAAGCAGCATCACTGCATGATGCGACAAAACTTGAAAGCACGGAGGTAGAAATGCTCACTCACCCAAGAAAGGGTGCAGTTTGGTCCTTAAGAATGGGCCCCTCCTGCCCCTAGCTAAAAAGGGAGGAGTAGGAGTGAGGAAGCTCCTGGTGAGCAGCTCCCAGGAGCCACTCTTCCTGGGAATTCACGATCACAAATGCAGGCAGAAAAGAGGAGCGGGTAGTAAGCATGGGGAGAGGCCTCCCCAGCCCTCCTACCCATTGCAAGGGGTCACAGGGTAGACAAGAAAACAGCATTGCGCACTGCCACACACATACACACACACACAGACACACACTTTGTATCTACCACCCTGAAAACATCCAATAGACACATCAGGGGAAGAGTGGATTCTGGGTCAATTTCAAGGCATGGGACAATGGCCTCTAATCACAGGCTGAATGAGGGGATCAAGGGGGCAGCACCCCAGCTTGGGAACTGTGTCTCCTCCATTCTCCCCCCTAATGGATGGTAATTAGCACAGAGGTGGCAAAAGCAAGAAGCAGAGGTTCCAGCCCCTTGGAAGGTGGGACTGGGAGAGGACATGGAGAAGGGTAAGTGGACTGACCTTTCTCACCATTAACTCTGGTCACCCGCGTGCACTCTGGTCGAAAGGACGGACACACAGGCCCTTAGCCTCGTTAACAGGGACCGCTTCTAAACACAGCCTGATCAAATATGGGTGGAAGCAGTCATAAGACAAGGGACTGGGGACTCCCAACTCAAAAGCAAGACCCCTGTCCTTCTACCCCTCAATTCTGGGAGGCCACAGCCAGCGTATTGACATAACCATGGGTGCCCCCCTCATTCTCCGAGACGCAGTGGCCCAGCTGGGAGCCTCCTGGAGGTGGCAGCGGTGGAGGTGGAGGTGGGGCAGAAGGCGGAGCACCATAGCCCCCTCTGGACCGACTGGGGGAGGCCCGACTCCCGCGGTCCCAGCAGCCCTCCAGGGCCTCCAGGCCACGGCAGCCAAGGAAGAAGAGGTTCTTGAGCATGAAGATGGAGAGGGGCTGCTGGTAGCTCACCACCAAGAGGCAGCGCAGCGCCAGTAAGGGCACGTCTACCAGGCAGCCGCCCAGCAGGCGCAGAAGGCGGCTGCAGCTGCCGGGTCCCGAGGTCTGGCCCCAGGATGAAGCCGCCAGGCCCGCGGCGTTGAGCTCGTACAGCCAGAGCACCGGCGAGGCGAGGGTGAGGAAGTAGACGGCTATGAGCAGATAGCGCAGGTGCGCGGGCAGCGGCACGCGGCCTTCTAGCGTCAGCTCCACCAGAGTGAAGCTGTCGAGCAGGTCCAGACACGTGCCCAGAAAGCAGCCGGCGGCGCGGTGCTGCTGGGGCTGCAGCAGCAGGGGTCCGGCCGAGCCCGGCGGGGCGCCCGCCTCGCTGATGGCCCGCACTAAGCTGTAGAGCAGGGGCACCGACAGCGCCATGGTGAGGCGGAAGCCGGTGGTGCCGAAGGGCGCGCGCAGCTCGATGAGGTCCAGGATGGACGTGCCCAGGATAAGCACCACCTTAGGCGTGAAGGCGATGGAGTAGATGAGCCAGGCCAGGTAAGCGAAAGCGAATTCGCCGGTTGCCCCGGCTGCTGCCAGGCCGCCCCCCAAGCCGCTGGGGGCCCCGCGGCCGCTGCGCGCCTTGCCCCCCCCGGGGCCAGAAGAGGCCGCGGGCAGGTGCAGAGGAGGCGCAGTGTGGTGGTGGTGCTGGTGGTGGTTGTGGGCGCTGCCCGCCGCGGCGCCCCGACGGCCCCGGCTGTTCTTGGCGAAGAAGATGGCCCAGCCCACCACCACCACCAGGTCGGTGGCGATCCAAGAGCACCAATACAGGTCGGTGACCGCGATGAGGTACAAGTCCAGCAGGCCGCCCTGAGCCAGCAGCAGCACCACGGACAGCGCCTGGTAACCCCAGCGGCACCCTGGGCTGGGGGTGCAGCAGCGGCGGCGACCCCTGCGGCCCGACCGGGCCCGGCGGCAGCAACAGCAGCAGCACGAGCAGCAGGAGGTGCTGCTGCCCCCACCGGGGCCTCCCGCGCCCCCAGCCGAGCGGCTCCCGGGCCCCCCGACGGCCCCGGGTGCTGCGCCCCCGCCGAAGTCCACGGCGGTCATGCTGCAGGAGGAGGTGGGCGTGGAGGTGGAGGAGGAGGTGACCGCCGAAGAGGAAAAGGCGGCAGGCGCAGAGTCGGCAGTTGGGGCGCCCGCCTGGCCCGGGGGTCCTGGGATCGCGGCGGCGGCGGTAGGCACCAGCGGCTTGCTGATGCTGATGCTCTCGTCGTCGTCCTCTCGCTCGGCGCCCGTGCTGCTGCTTGGGGAGCCGCCGCCGCCGCCCCCGCCGCGTCTGCCGCCGCCTCCCGCCCGGCTGGTGCTGGTGCTGGTGCTGCTGTCGCCCGAGCCTCTCCGGCCTCGGGAGGAGCCCCCCCTGAGGAAGAGGGGCTGCAGCCTTGCAGCGGCGGGGGGCGGAGGGAAGGAGCCGGACGAGGATGAGACGGAGCGAGGGTGGCCGAGCGCCGGGTGCATTGTCCTCCGAGGGGCTCCGGGGGCTGCCCAGATGCTCCCTCCCCTCCAAGCCCGGGCTGGCGTGGCGGCCGAGGGGAAGGGGCCCGGCCGCCGCCGCCACCTCCCCAGCGGAGGGGACTCGTACCCGGGTCGGGCAGCAGCGAGATCCGGACTGGAGCCACCGGACTGGGCGAGCCGAGCCCCAGGTGGCCGGGCGCTGGGGGTGGCGGAGGCGCGGAGCTGGCTTCGGCGACGGCGGGCGGGGCGGGGCGGGGGCGAGCCCAGCCGCGAGGAGAGGGAGGCTGGCGGCGGGGAAACCAGGACTGGATTCAAGGGGTAGAGGAGGAGGAGAGCCCAGGAAAGGAGAAAGCCTGGCTCGCCGGATTAGCAGGAAGGAAAGGCGAACCGGGTGCTCAGGCGTCAGAATTGGGGTGGAGCGCTCGGTGGGGCTGGAGGATGAGCAAGGAGGGCAGGCAGCCTCCCGAACTAGGAGAGACGCGGGGAGGATAGTCCGCAGCGCCTAAACACCGTCTACGCTGCTGGAGCGTTAGTGACTGGGGGGCCTTGGTCTGATGTAGACCGTGCCACCAAGCGCCAGACTCAAGAGACAAGCTCCGGCTGCTGCACCTGAATCGCACAACTTTCAGCGGGAGCAGGACAGCTTCCGCCTCCTCATTTGTCCTCAACCTCTCCCTAAGGCTTCAAAACTGAGTCTGGCCCTACTGAAAAGAAGGACATAGTTCTACATGGGTTCACGAGCCACGGTCAGGGAGGCCCCGGTTTCCAGTGGGTGGAGAAGATCGCTGTAAATAACAGCATGAGTAACAGGTTTGGGCAAGTGGCCCCAGCTAAGCCGGGCTTTGGGTGTTCTCCAAGGTTTTTAAAGCGGGAATTGGAAAACTGGAAATAATAGGAAGATGTATCTAGCAGAGAGGAAAATAAACAGTCATTTAGAAGTATGGGCACCTTGATAAAATCAAAGCACAAAGGGGATAATGGTGACAGTTACAGCCTGCCACAGTAGACAGAGGTGCTGTCCCATGGATGGTGGGAACAGCCCTGCATGACAAGCTCAGGCGCTCATCCATGGCCTGGGCTGGCTTTCTGTGCAACTCAGGAAGGCAGAAAGTAGAAGTAACACCTTTAGGGGCTTAAGGGGAAATGACTAGAACAGTTGGAGTTCAAAACAAACACAGAATGCTGACAGGCCACCCCCAGCCCCACACAGCAGGCCAGGAAGCTTGCCTGCCCCTTTCTCCTTCTCCACATCCTTCAGGCTGCCTGTTTCCTGCCCTTTACCTTTGAAGCTGCTGCCAGAGGCATTTGCCTAGATAACACCATGCAGCATAGGGGGTGGGGCACAATATTTAGTTGCCCAGGCCTTGCCCCTAAAAGTAGCTCTTGAATGAGGGTCAGTTGCAGCTGAACCTGCCTTCTCTGGTCTCTTTGAGGTCAGTCAGCACAGTCAATCCATGGGAGATGCTTGCACCATTTCCTCCTCCCCGGTACACACCACCTTTGAAAAGTTCTGTGTCCAGTCATCACCCAAGGCAGAGCTGGTGCAGTGGTGAGAGGAAGAGCTCTGGGGCTGAAAAGCTCTGGCACTTCACCTGGTATTTCACCACTCTAGGCCTCAGACTATTAATCCGTGAAAGGGGAATGACATCTCCCTTAGCACTGTTGCAAGCATTATGAGAGATCATGTGTGTAAAGGGCTCAGTCCAGTGCCTGGCTCAGGTGAGGTGCTCGGGTAAAGGGCAGCTGGTAGAATTTCACTGCACTCATGTCCTAACCTCCCAGGAAACGTTCATTCACAGTGTGGGCCACCAGGGGCTGTTTTCTGGGGCTGGATTCCTTCCTGAGGCCATATTCAGAGTTCTGCTCTCCCACAGCTTTACACTTTGGTCAATGCCCCGGAGCAAAGTTGCTATGGCTAGGAGCACTGGTTCTTGGAGCTGTCTTCCCAGGCCTCATGGTGTGAGAGATTCAGCTGTGCCAGCAGGTGCTGAGACCACCGACACAAGACAAGGTGGAGAATAAACTGCTTAGGGGATGCAGCCTGCACTCGGGCAACACAGCAAGTCCAGCAGCTGTCAGGGCTGATCCAGTCCAGGTAAAAAAAAGTGGATTGGGGAGCTGCCAACTGCTAATGGGAGTGATTATAGCCAGTCTTCCAGTCTCCCCAGGGAACACACCAGCCAGCAGCTACCATGGAAGCCAGCCCAAACCTCCTGCTCAAGTTAGTAAAGCAGCTGAAGGAGCAAAAGCAGCTGATGTTTTTGGCAAAGAACTGGACTCCTGAGAGACACTGAAGAGCCTGTCTCCCTGGCCCCTCTGGAGGGAGGGTGTCCCCTCTGCCAGGCCATGCCCTTCCTCCCTCAGGTGCCTTCCTGGGCACAGATTTCCTCCCAGTTACTTGAATTTTAACAGTCCTTTGAAGTTATTCCTTGCGTTTCTGATTGTCAGTCAGATTAACTTTCTTTTTTTTTGTTTAATTAAATCATAGCTGCGTACATTAGTGCAATCAAGGGGTACAAATGTGCTGGCTTCCTAATACAATCTGAAATGTTTTCATCAAACTGTTTAACATAGCCTTCATGGCATTTTCTTAGTTATTGTATGAAGACATTTGACATCCTGGCATGAGAAAGGTGTGTCTCTTGCATCACGACAATGCACCAGCTCACACAGCATTGTCTATGAAGGAGTTTTTAGCCAGTGAACAAATGACTGTATTGGAACACCCTCCTTACTCACCAGATCTGGCCCCAGTGGTTTTTTTTCTTTACTTGAAGATAAAGAAAATATTGAAAGGACGACATTTTGATGACATTCAAGACATTAAGGGTAATATGATGGTAATATGGTAATAATCTGATGTCCATTCCAGAAAGAGTCCCCAAATTTCTTTGAAGGGTGAGCTAGGCCTTGGTTTCTGTGTACAGCTTCCCGAGGGGAGTCCTCTGAAGGTGGTGGGAGTGATATTTAGCAGTGAGGTAGGTAGCGCCGTTTCTGGGATGACTTTGCGAACTTAACTGTCAGACCTCATGTATGAATGTAGTCTATATGTGTATAAATAGTGTACATTTCTATATGTGTATATGCACATTCATTCAAGTTTGTTAATATAATAATGTTAATCAAATCCTCTTTTTCACTCTCTCTGTCTGGCAAAGATTGAGAGAAAAATGTTCACTTTGACCATTTTCCTTCAATTTCTACCTTGTTAAATATTAATATTATCACCTCCGATTTATTTTTGTTTGTGTCTTCCTGCTAAGTCTTTGCCCATAGCTTATTCGGCACATAGAAAGAGCTCAATATTTATTTATTGAATGAATAAATGCATAAATTTTGTAAGCGTTTTGGAACATGTTATTATAGGTGTGTTCTTTTATAATAGCACAAAACTGGATTTTGTTTTTTGACTCAGACTGGGTCTTTTAATAGAAACATCTCTCCCATTTACATTTTCTGCTTAGTTGCAGACAGGACTTTTTTATGTGAAATTAAAGCACATCCTATATTAGTTCCTTCTGGGGAAGGGCTTCGTTCCCAGGGATTCTTTTCACCTTGAAGACATCCATATTCAGGCGCCCTAAGGGAGAATTTGTTTTGCCTTTAATTGTCATTTTTCCGCTTTTCTTTTCTTTCTTTCTGAATCATTTTTATGTCTAGCATAAATACCCTTTATTTCTTATTCCTTTCCCATTTTTGCTTATTTTCGAGTCTTGGGACTTGGTCTGGTCTTCTAATTCTACATTAAAAAACTTGTCAATCACATGTCTCACCCCCCAAACCAATCTTTTCAGCTTCTTCTTTTTTTGTATCACGTTGCCTAGTTTTGCAGTGGAAATGATCTCTTGGAACAACACGTAAAAAATCCTTATACTTTTCTCCCGTTCATCGCACTAACTCTGCCACAGAACCTGACACCTGCTCTAATTGCCCAGATTTACACGTACATCTTGAATGGCTAAATATTTCCACAGGTCTTGTGTTCTCTTCCTTTTTTCTCCCCCTAAAGGGTGGGTCGCCGGGTTATTCAGTAGGGTTCTAAGAGAAAGAAGGTGTGGTTTCCCATCCGGATCTTGCAGAGCAGGGGAAAGCCAAGCAGAGAGTGGTTTCCTTCTCCAAGGTAGGCTCCGTGAGCTGTGCCAGAGGCTCCCAGGCAGGTGCATCACCCCTGGGTTGACGTGTGTGTGTTTGTTGTTTGTTGTGGGGAGGGAGGGAAATAATCCCCCCTTCTCTATTTTCCCTAGTGGCAGAGGCGAAGAGGCCTTTAACGGTGTCTGCCAGCCTTCTGGAACACACATGTGTGTGCTCCTCCTGTTCTGGTAATATATGAGAGAAAGTAAGTTTGAAAGCTTGACAGAGAAAGCCCTGACTCGAGGGCGGCTCTGCGCGGAGAATTGGGTGCTGCCGTCTCTCCGGGCTGGCCTCTAATTGGTCAAGGTCAAACTGACTCAACCCAGAGGTGTTTTCTTTTGTTTCCTTTGCCCCTATTTCTATCTGGGTTCACAGTCAGAAAACTCAAGAGTTGCAGGGTACCCAGGTGAAAACATAAAGTTTGATGTTATTATTTTATTTTATTTTATTTGCAGTTTTTGGCCGGGGCTGGGTTTAAACTCGCCACCTATGGTATATGGGGCTGGTACCCTACTCCTTTGAGCCACAGGTGCTGCCCTGGTGTTATTTTATTTTTTTTTTTTTTGAGCATAGGAAATTGTGTGTGTGTGTACGTATTTCCCAGCTGTGTCCACACTGAATTCTCAAAGCACGGTGGCCCTTTTAAGGGAAATATTCACCTTAATTGTTTGTTTTTGAGTTGTGGTCTTGCCACGTTGCCCAGGCTGGCCTCCAACCTCAGGCTCCCGAGTAGCTGGGATTATTGGGGTGCACCCCTAGCACATCCACCTTCATTTTGACAGTGAGCAGCAACGGGCTATTGTCTGAGAAGTTGTAAGGATTAAACTGTGCTTCCCTGTTCTCCTGCAAAGGTGAGGCTTCTTTGGATCTGAGGCTTTTATTTTAGGGATAAGGGCCCACAAGGTATGGCAACATGGGGGCCATGCCTGAGAGAGACCCGTGGCTACAGGCTGGGGTTCCTTCCCAAAGGAAGTGCTGGGTGAACAGACTGCCATGGTGGACACCCCGTTAGCAGGTCTGCGTCTGCAGGAGAACAGAGGGGCTAGGGGCTCTGCTGATTACTGCCAGTGAGATCTGGTCAAGTTTCTGAGTTTCAGTCTCCTCTCTGATATGGGGACAAACACTTCATCCTCATTGGACGGTTGGGATGAATGATTCAGCGATAACAGCATCCAGGTTCTTGCTTCTCAGAGTGGCAGGGGGTTTTCAATTCACAAAAGCAGGCTGGTTCAGACCTACACATGGGGAGTCAGAACAGCACAGAAGCCGGGAGCAGAAGTTCTGGAGTGGAACGATCAATCTGGTTAAAAATTTTGGTTTTATCCTCCTTGGCTGTGATACCCTGAGCAACTTTCTTTACCTCTTTGAGCCACTGTTTCTCATTCATGAACTGGGGATCAAGGCTGGGCACAGTGGTTCACTCATGTAATCCCAGCACTTTGGGAGCCTGAGGCAGGTGGATTGCCTGAGGTCAGGAGTTCAAGACCAGCCTGAGCAAGAAAATCAGAAAACCTAGCCAGGTATTAGTGGCAGGCTCCTATAGTCCTAGCTACTCAGGAAGTTAAAGTACGAGGATTGCTCGAGCCCAAGAGCTTGAGGCTGTTGTGAGCTATGATGCTGAGGCACCCTACCCAAGGTGACAGAGTGAGAAGCTGTCTAAAAAAATATGGGGATCTAATATTACTCCTTATGTCATGGCTCTGCCAAGAGCATTAGATGAGAGGTGTATGCAACACATCTACCATAGTGCCTGGCACATAGTCACAACTCAATGCAAGTTAGACATTTTCATTTAAAAAAAATCTAATCCTTCCTTCCACTTCTTTGTATCTACCATAGAGAAGCGATTGGTGATGCTACGTGAAACCCTGGACGCAGCCTAAGGGTTCAACAACAGAGCAACGGATGTGCAATTGTTCATATACTGGTTTCATATTAGTTTTGAAAACACTGGGTATTTTTTTTTCCATTCTTGAGATACTTTACCAAGAAGAATGTGTTTCAACTCTATCCAGGTAAACACCAAAGATGTAAAATCTTCAACTTTTCTTTCTTTTTTTTTTTTTTGAGACAGATTCTCGGTAGAGTGCCATGGCATCACAGTTCACAGCAACCTCAAACTCTTGGGCTTAAGCGATCCTCTTGCCTCAGCCTCCCAAGCAGCTGGGACTACAGGTGCCTGCCACAATGCCTGGCTATTTAGTCTTCAACTTTTCTTATGGCTGAATATACTCCATGGTCTACATATGCCACAGTTCATTGATCCATTAAAGGGAAGATGGGAATTTAGGTTGCTTCCACAACTTTTGAGGGGGAGGGAGGAGGAAGGGGGAGGGGAACAAGGGAAGGCGTTTGGTGGGAGGAGGGAGGGTGACTGGCAGGGTCTCACCTGATGAGCCCCCTGGGTGAGGGGCTCATCTACAACTTGAACTTTACCTTGGAAGTGAGAACAATGTAACCTAAAAATCTGTACCCTCATATTAATTTGTAATAAAAAAAAAACACAGAGCAATGGGAAAAAGACAGTGGTGCATCTTCCCACAGAATACCATGCAGCCGCTGAGAGGCTGAGGAGCTCTGGGTGTCCTAACCTGGACAGAGCGCCTGGGCCTTCGCTGAGTGAAAGTAGAGTCATGTGATGACACTTTAGTGGAATGTCACCGTGCAAAGAGCAGCCACAAGTTCACCTGCAGAGCTGGCTTCGAGGGCGGGCAGTCCGTGAATGCTGAGCGTGTGAATGGTCTTTGGAATTTTTAAATAATGGACACTCAGATGGGTGAGGGGGTGGGAGAGGGGAGGCTGGCGAGGAAGTGGTTAATGGGAACAAAGTACATCACTCAGGTGACGCACACAACCAAGGCTTGGCTTGATGCACAGCATAGATGCAGGTATCAAAAATGCACGTGGAGCTGGTAAACTCGTACCCTTTAAAAGAAAACATTTTTTGAAATGTTTGGTGATTTTACTTTGAAACTGCAGAGTTTTCTAAGGGGGATGGTGGAGTCCGCACGAGAGTGGAGGTGAGACTCTGGGTAGCAGGGAGGACCGAGATGGTCCGTGAGGCACTGGCGGTGTGGACGACCATGGCCAGGGACGGGCTCCACGTGGGAACTGCGCCGGGACCCCAGGGAGGAGGCCGGCTCACCTGCCTGTCCTGGAGGCTGTTTGTGCAGATATGAACTCCGTCACTGAGCACAAGGACAGGACCTGCTGAGGCTGAGGCTGTAAATGCTGTCAGTAAATTGTGATAAAATAGAAACGTAGGCAGCGGCATCGTGATAAAGCATTGCAGAGAGAGTTTAGAATCTCTGGTTTTGCAAACTGCTGCCACATTGCACCACAATTACATTTGCCGGCTAATTGGAGCCTCCATCCCTGATTCTTGCCTGCAAGAATATCCACGGGCTTAGCTTTAAGGATTTCCATGTTCAAAGGAGGAGAACATTGTTTTCATATGAATCTTTGGATGAGTCAATTATTTTTATTTTGAATTGTTTTTATTAGATCCTAACTGTGTACATCACTGCATTTATGGGGTACAATGGGCTGATTTTGCATACAATTTGGAATGTTTACATCACACTGGTTAATATAACCTTCAGCTCACTTATTGAATTGTTGTGTTTAGACATTTATACTCTACTATTAATATATTTGACATGTATGATTGCCATTTGCACAGTACATGAGGTCCCACCGATTACCCTCCCTCCACCTGCCCCCCCACACCCCTCCCCTTGATGTCCGTTTAATATAAGGGCAAAATGATTAGGCGACATTGTTGGCATTTCTTCGGTAAAGTCCAAGTTGTCCTTGGGCCCTTCACCAGCAGGTGTGCTGTGTACCCTTACATTGTGCACGTTAGGTGAGAGCTCACCAATCCCCCCACTTCACCCCTCTTCTCCCGCCTCCTCTCCCACTTGGATTTAATTATGTTTTTCCTAAAATTGTGGGCTTATAGTTCATCTACTGGCTTCCTATTGGTACTCAGTACATTGGATACTTGTTTTTCCATTCTTGTAATACTTTACTAAGGAAAATGTTCTCCAAGTCCATCCAAATTAATGCTAAGGATGTACAGTTTCCTTCTTTTTCATGGCTGAATAGTATTCCATGGTGTACATACACCACAGTTTATTAATCCACTCATGGGTTGATGGGCATTGGGTTGGTTCCAATTAGTAATAAGGAAGTTAATTTTAAGATTATTTTTTCCCTTGGAATTGAAGATACCCAGCAAGAGAATACACGAACAGGCCTTTTTTTTTCTTATTTATAATTTTATTAAATCATAATTGTGTACTTAGTGCAATCATGGGGTGCAATGTGCTGACTTCATATACAATCTGAAATATTTTGGTCGAACTGTTAAACATAACCTTCATGGCACTTTCTTAATCACTATATAAAGGCATTGATATTCTACATTTAATAAGTTTCACCAGTACCCTGCTAAGATGCACTGTAGGTGTGATCCCACCAATTGCCCTCCCTCCACCAATCCTCTCCCCATCCCTCCCCTCCCTTGCCGCTTTCCCCATATTCTTGTGCTATAATTGGGTTTTAGCCTTCATATGAAAGCTATAAATTAGCTTCATATTAGGGCTGAGTACATTGGATATTTTTTCTTCCATTCTTGAGGTATATATCCAGAAGACCAAAAATCACATCATAATAAAGATATATGTACCAGAATGTTTATTGCAGCCCAATTCATAATTGCTAAGT
>CAUYON010185575.1:0-10389 GCA_963573935.1 Arctocebus calabarensis
GGTCGATGGACATTTGGGCTTCTTCCACGACTTAGCAATTATGAATTGGGCTGCAATAAACATTCTGGTACAAATATCTTTATTATGATGTGATTTTTGGTCTTCAGGATATATACCCAATAAAGGAATTATAGGATCGAATTGAGTCCGGCTGTCCTCCCACTAATGGCTTTTTAATAATCTTATCCTGGGGACTTCCAAAGAGGTGGAAGGTAAAAAATCAGTGGAAAAAAGGAAGGGAAGGCAGGGAAGGGAGAAAATGCTAGGGAGCAAGGAAGCCAAGCAAGCCAGAAGTGGCGTCACTGCGGACTGTAGGTGGTGTGTGCCACGCTGAAGAGAGAGTCCAGCCCCCATTCTGCCCCACTTAGAGCATAACTCTGGGCAAGCCAGGTGTCTGCTGTAGGCCTCCATGTGTCAAATGGATTAGAAACACTTTCATTTTCTTGAAACAGGAGAGAACATAAAAGGGTTTCCGCCAAGCCCATGCAGGCTCAAGATTGATTATTTCTTCTATAACTTTAGTCATAACTATTATATGATATTACCGATTTTTTTATTTTTCCTTGATCAGAACCCCCCTTTTCAAAACAATGTTGCCAGTGAAGATCCTAAATCCTAGCAAGGTAACTGCATTTGGCTGACCAGTAGCCACCACACTGGAAGAAAGCTTTGGACAGAGCAATATTAAAATAGTAGCTAATGACACAGAATAGGTCTTATATTTTAAGTATATGAATGAAGTTTTTTGATGAAGGTTATCTGTGTATGCATTTATGCTTGTGCATGTACTCATGTGTGTTTAGGGATAGGTATCAGATTTCCAAAGAAAACGAAATTAAATATTTTAAGAGCCCGGGGAAGAGTGTTTGCATAAAGGTTGGCTGGGAAATTAATTTTTCCATTTAATTGCAAAATGTGAGATTTACTGCATATGTAGAAACACTATTTAATATCATGTTTCAAAGGGGCACTGGAATGATTGAGCCCATTTTCTAAATTGTATAAGTTCAGATTCTAAAATCAAACACAGAACACTGAGCTCCATTTATAATGCTACCCCAGTGTGATTATTTCTCTTAAGTAGCAAAATACCTGTAACTCCACCCCTATCCTATTTCTGTTAAAGCAGACACAGTTCTGTATATGAGAAGAAGAAAAGAGTCAGGTATAGGAAACAAATTTCAATTTTTTATAGTGATTCCAAATAGAAATGGTTTTTAGCTCTCGACCTTGAAAACACCTATGTGGGAAATGTACATTTTTAGTCTCTGTTATAAAACTTCTATTTGGTACTGTCTACCTTGAAATTTCATTGTCACTAACTCTTGCTGCCAATAAAGTATAACTATCTAGAGATAGTTGAGAGGGCTCTAAAAAGGCCTATTCAAGGTAATCATACTGTATTGCCGATTTATAAAATGTGGCAGCAATATATATATTTTCCCAATTTCTTCCAGTCTTACGTGAATTGAGACAGCTCCCATCACATTGCTATTTAAATGATGAAGCTTAAATGTGATGCTAAGTCACCAATCTCTGAAATCGAATCTTTTTCTCTGGAGGGATAACAGAGAACATATTCAACTATTCATTTTCCGAAGGGCTATTGTCACATAATCTAACCTAATTTGATGTGTTGGTAATTCAGTTTCAAAAATGTTTCTTCGTAGTACGGGAACATGTTTCTTATTAGCCTATGTAACAATGGAAGCTCTGACTGCTTTAAGAGTTCTGTCTTTGTAGCAATTGTCTATATATTCATAGAAGACTGTCAGGGTAGCAAAGTTTTCCTTGAACTAAAAATAGGTAGATGGTGTTACAGAGTTCGAGGGCTGTCTGGTTTTCTGCTAGGAATGAGTGGTCAGGCAACATCTGTCTCATTCTTTTTGGAGCTACCTGTGCTTTAGAAATAGCACTTACATTGAAGAGAAGCAAAAGATATATTCCTGCAGGAGAAACTAGACTGTATATTACACAGAGCAATGCACTGGGGATTAGAAAACAGAGATTCTGGTTTCGGTCCTATCATTGATGACAGAGTAAATGATGATGACCTTGAGTAAAATACTTCGCTACTCTTTTTTCTTTGAGGTTATTATTTCCCAGATTTATTTTAGGATGAAATAATATGAAAACAACTTTAAGAAAGACTAAACTTTATACCCATGCAGTGACTCTCTGCCTAGAGATTTCACATTAGGCATCAATAGAAACAACCTTAGCTTGGCAGGTTGAAATCTCAAGTTCTATCTTAGAGTTGTAACTTTATACAGGCGTATGTACCAGTGATTTGCTACAGTAACCAAGTGACTGAGCTGTGAATTGTAATAGCTGCAAAAATTATCTGATTGGATGGATTCAGAGTTTACAGGCAGTCCTGGCAGTTAGACTATAAGCTCCATGTGGGCAGTGAGTGCCACTTTTTTTACCATTAAGGTCCCGCCCCCAGCAAAAATCTGGACCGCAGCACACATGCAATAAATATTTTCTGTGTTGCTAAATTAATAAAAATTCAAGTTTACTTTGTTTTACTGACTTTGGAGATTTTGTAGTTAAACCAAAAATGTTAATCATTAATAAAACCGTGGTATGTCCACTCAGTTTTTAATTCATTCATTCATACTGTAAATGTTTGTTGAATGCCTACTGTGTT
The DNA here is from genome assembly GCA_963573935.1 of Arctocebus calabarensis. Lineage (NCBI taxonomy): Eukaryota > Metazoa > Chordata > Mammalia > Primates > Lorisidae > Arctocebus > Arctocebus calabarensis. The sequence goes on from CAUYON010185575.1 coordinate 2,654, forward strand.
CCAACTATTACATGTGGTGCTGGGGATAAAATAGTAAGGCAGCTAACCATAGGACACATAATATTTTCCTTGCCCTTTCTTATGATATTGTTTCTTGTTAAATTTATTTGAAATCAAACAACTAAGTTCAAGTTTCATTTCTGCTTCTTAGTTAGTTGATAACTTCTAGCAAGTACTTTTATCTTCAATGGTCTTAATTGGTCCATTTCACAAAAAATAATACTGTGTTCCATCTGAGTGTGTATGAGGTTCAGATGACATAGCACATGTGGAAGGACAGGTGATCTGCGCAGTGGCCATTGCCAATGGATACATTCATCACTGTCATCCTAACTTCATGCAGATCCCACTTTCAAATGTTTTCCTTTAACAATCACAGGAACCACCACAAACTTCACCATGGAAAGTCGAAATGAATGTAGATTAAGCTCATCTCCGTGAGGCATTTTGAGGCAACTGAGGGAATCAATTCCACATCTGCTAGGTTTGATTAATCACTTCTTTTTACTTTTTCCTTGTGGATCTACTTAGCAAGTGAACAGACAGAAATCAAAGTCCTAGATTTGTCTCCTTATGCCCAGTGACTGCTGGCTCCCTACTCAGGGATCACCTCCTGAATTTAATAGGAAATGTTAACCCACTAGAGAGACAGCTCGGGGCTGTCTTCTGACAGGCAGCATTAAATACGATGCCAGAATTACCTGAGGTTTGGTCATGGTGACATCCAAGCTTTGAAAAATATAAAGAAAGAGCTGGAGGAAAAAAAGAATTGATCCTATGATTGAAAGAATAAATGAATTCATAAGTAATTGATGGTATTTTTTTCTCATTTTCCTATAAAACAAAAATCCACTGCATTTGCCCTCATTCCTAAAACATAAAATAAAATAAAATCCGGCTACATGTCAGAAAAAAATTGTCATTAATAATTATAGTAACCATTTCAAGCAACTCCTATATGCCAGGCAGTTCACCAGACCTTATACATACCTCCAAATATTAAAGCATGTTTTTTTTTTCCTTACTTAGGTATTTTTTTGGAGGAATATGTGATTACATGGTGTCATTTTTACTCTAGAAATCTGAAAGAGCTAAATACAAAAGCACTTCAAAATTCACAGAGAATCAAACTCACTCAATTGTAGAGATTCTACCCCTTGGCAATTGGCCTCAGAATGTCATCATATTCCTCAGGCTTGAAATAAGAGGACAGCTGAACTCTCTGGAACCAATTCCATTACCTTTATCTACTTACCCTGAGTATATATATTTGCAAATAGACCTTATCTAATCATGGTTTCTGTGTGATTTATCTCACAGTAATACCACCCTTAAACCCTGTGTAGCCCTGGGCACTTGGCAATTGTAGCACTTTATGGGAACAGGTAAATCTATCAGTGGCAGGGAGGCTCATTCAATTATTGAATAAGTGGTGCTCATTTGATCCCCGAATCATCCCTATCATCAATCCCCAAATTTGAGGTGGATCTACCTGTCCAGCTCTGCCATGCCCCAAGCTCTCCTTCTTTAAGACCGCATTCCATCGAGGGAAAAACACACATTGAAAGATGGCAGGGAAAGTGGGAAGAGAAAGATGAGGGAGGCAAAGAAGATAAGAGAAAAGACAATGGAATTCCCTATAACAAGAAAGAAGTGGTAGTTATAATAAGTCACTGGATCTTTCTTTTTTCGTGGGTAAAAACGTACCCTGGGGAAGACCTGTTTCAAAGCCCTTGTGTAAAATCTGACACAGTAAGGAAACAGAATAAAAATCAGTTTGTCTTCATTCTTCTCCCTGCTAACCTACCTGGACAAGGCAGTTTTTCTAGTTACAGAGACAGTTGCCCAACACTCAGCTACCATTACATTCTCTCCCTGGAGGCTGTTTATTTTTTCATTTTTTATTAAATCATAGCTGTGTACATTAATGCAACCATGAGGTACAATGCGCTAGTTTTATATACAATTTGAAACATTTTCATCACGTCTTATCTTGTAGGGCATTGGGAGGGGTCAGTTCTGGCTGCCTGAATACAAGCAAGCCAATTATATGATTTTCCTTCCCTTTTTCATGCCTTTCTATATCTTTTGCAATATCTGCCTTCTAAATCATTACTGTTCCTTTTTCCTTTACCTTACTTCAACTGCTCAGTCTTAATAAAATATCTGCAGATGCCTTTGCAATACTTTAGCCATTATGCAGCAACTGCAGGCGGACATCTCTGCCCCTTCCTCCTCCTTGCAGAGCTTCCTCATGGAACAAGCAAATAAACCTAATTTTATTTTGCATCACCGACTCCTTAATGTAATAGTGCTTAGTACATCGGTAGCGTGAGTACCAAGTGGGTAAATGAACCATATGTTCCCATGTTCAAGGAAGAGTGACAGGTGGCATAATGCCAGGCTCATTACACTCTCCCTTCTGGGCTGCCTCCTCGTCATAAAATTTGAAATTGTTCATACTCAACTCCTGAGAGCCTTGTTAAGGTGAGCTTTCCAAGGGAATACATGTTAAAGATGTCAAGTGCACCTGATAGTCTTGGCTGTGTCGCAGGGAGATGTAACAAGCTTAAAGCCAGCGTGTGCGGCTGTCAGTCTTGCCCTCATTTTCCCCTAGTGCCGTCCAATCCTCCTTCCTTTATCCCACTGGCCTCCCCAGCTTTGGGGCACTCACCCTTCACACCATGTGTGCAGAACCACCCACCTGACAAGGTCTGAGAAAGCTCCTGTTTGTCAGAGATATAAAGCCTGCCTTTAAATCCTGCCGGCCTAGTTGGGTGAGTGCTGTTTCCCCCGCTGCCTTGTGTTGGCCTATTATTGCTGTAGTTCTCTATGTAAAATGTTTTTGTGATGGGTAATGACATCCTGTGGCTTTCAGCCAAGGACAAATATGCGAAAGCAAAGAAGTTTCACAAAATAAATAGCATCTTATAAGTTCTTATACTGTGTCCTGCAAAAGGAAATGGGGAACTTTCCTTGTATAGTTGCTGTGACTTCTTAAGATCGCAGCAGTAGATTTCAAATTTGATCATGCTTTATAAGAATTTTGAGAAAAATTCAGATTCCAAGGCAGCGCTTGTGGCTCAAAGGAGTAGGGTGCCGGCCCCAGATGCCGGAAGCAGCGGTGGGTTCAAAACCAGCCCTGTCCAAAAACTGCCAAAAAAAAATTCAGATTCCAGAGCCATGCTTAAGATTTAGATTCAGTAATTGAGAAATAAGATGAGGAATCTGAATTTTATTTTATTTATGTGAAGCAGAATCTCACTCTGTCACGCTCTATACAGTGTTATGGCATAATAGCTCACAGCAACCTCAAATGATCCTCTTGCCTCAGTCTCAAGAGATGCTCTTGCCTCGGTCTCCCCAGTAGCTGGGACTATAGGAGCCTGCCAAGACACCCAGGTATTTTTAGGTATGAGGTCTCACTCTTACTCAGGTTAGTCTTGAACTTCTGAGCTTAAGCAATCCACCCACCTCCACCCACCTGAGCCTCCCAGAGTGCTAGGATTACAGGCGTGAACCACTACACTCAATCAGAATCTGCATTTTTAGGAGTTCCCTCCCTCTGTCTCCATGAGAAGCTGAAACTACTGAGCAATACCTCGAGAAACACTGGTTTGGTGCATACATAGGTAAAGTTAACATTTTCTTCATTTTATTCCCTTTCCAACTCAGAACTTTTTTTCTTAGCCTAAAATTCAACTCTCCCTTTTATCTCATTCTTGAAGAGGTTTAAATCCTCAGTTCTCTTACTTTTTGAAAATATGAATATAATTGCCCCTAGAATTGTGTCCACTTACTTCTAGTCTTTGCTTCTAATTTCTGAGTGACATTTATACCTTTCAAAATTTACATAAATATCCATAGCAATAATTGTATAGACAGAAAAGGTCGATTATTCATATGATTTATAAAAATGACCTTTTCATGGTTTGACTTTTGAGAAAAGAACTGATTTCTTGATATATTTAAAGTCTTTTACTTGAAAAGAAAATGCTTGCCCCACAGGTATCTGTTATCCCTATACCTTTTTATAGGTGCTAGTGAGCATATGAAAAAAATAAATAAATAAGAAAATAACTGCTGTCTATAACAATCCAGTTGAAGAAATAAAGCAGGACCAACAGTGTAGAAATCAGTCTCGTTAATATCTTCTGAACCAGAAGTGACACTGTCAGGGCATTTTTTTAATCACTGTCATTTTCTAATTTCCTTTTTCTCCACATTAAAACTTTACCATTTTTTTAATGGAATTTATGCAAGAATGCATTTCATAAAGCAGAGAATATTGAATCCATCTGGTGAAAGTTCTGAAGGGAGAAGGAGAGCTGACTCAATGCCCTTCTCACTTCCTCCCACCCACGAGCCTTCCACGGAGTGACCTAAGAATCCCCCAGCTCTCCCGGGAACACAGTTTGAGGACTCCTGATTAGAAGGGACAAATCTGATTCTCAAGTGTGACTTGTCAAACTATTCATTTATTTATAAGCACGGTGGCAAACCGATTTGACAGGCCTTGAGAAAGATTCTGGCTCTATAAATTTGAATGAGCTCAGAGTCTCTTGGGAAGGGCAGATTGGTCAACAACGGAGTGCAGTGGGGAAAGTATCACCACAAACACGTGAACACAGTGAGGACGGTTCCCAGGCATGGCTTCCCGCACCCAGAAAGGCCTCAACTGGTTAGAGGTAACTAAGTTGGCCCTGGGCGAGGGAGTAGGAGGAAAGTGGGAGGTGTGGGCTTGTTCTGTGACCGTCTCCTCCATTCTCAGCATTACACTTAGTGCCATTTCAAAGCTGTAGATGTAGACTTTCCTTCCAGATATAAGATACATTTTCCCCAAGATTTCTCTGAATACTTACAAAGGGGACACAAAGCATTGGTGAGTCATCTAAGTTGACTCTTCGACTCCTCAAGGAATGCTTGGATATACTGAATAACATTGATTTTTCATTCTGTCACCAATTAAAAAGCAAGGCAGTCAGAAATCTGTCCTTCCCAGAGTTGCCCCTGAGTTTCATTGTGATGATGACATTCATGTACGTAGTATCTGTCATGGGAAGATTGTGCGTTAAGATGTTAGATATATCGTTTCATTTAATTTTTACAGTATACAAATAAGAGATATTATTCATATTCTTAAATGGACAAAAGTAAGATTTGAAGAAGGTAAGCATCACACTCACAATTGCACAACTAGTTAAGTGATGAAAAAGCATTAAATTCTTCAAAGCTTTTACTGCAAAGCCATATACAATCCTAAAAATCAATTCTATAGGATTTTAATTAGATTTCTAAAGAATTATACTGTGTAGAGCTAAAGGCAGACCTTCACAATATGTACATTATTTGTTCCTTGTCTTTTCCAGAGTTTGACTAAAAAAAATTCAGAAAACAGTAATATATAAGCTCAAAATATATTTGTATATCAGTAAATGATAAAGAACAAGTCTATATGTTATCTAAGTAACGATAGATGGGGCCTTACTAATTCTTACCAATAAAATAAATCAGTCTTTTTAGTGTTTTGGCATCTTGTCTCCATAATGTTCAAATGACTGATTGTATTTTTAATATGATGTTTTATAATTTTTGATAACATGGAAACTTAGATATGAAAATTCAATAAACAAGGATAAACGCCCTAAGCACCATGGGTAATTAGTCTACGTATGAAATTGTGTAATATAATTAAGAATAAGAAAGAGTTAAACTTAGCAGAAAAGTCATTTCCAAGTTGGTCTTCTAGTCCCAGGAACTTGTAAGCATAGTTCGATAAACTCTGAGGAATACAATAACTCAGTAGCCAAGGGGGATGTAGAATTGAAAATTCTGCTGCATCCATCACTTTCAAAACCACATTCAGGATTGCAGAGGGGATCATTTCCCAGATAACACATTCTGAAATCACCGACCGCAGAAAGCTAGAGTGAAAAGGGTTAACGACCATCAGTGTTCGGCCCAGTTCTCACATCTCCTTACCCCTAAGGGAAGCCACGGACCTCAGAGATAATACTAGTAGCCAGGTCATCCGGCTGTACTTGAATCTCGTCTATCTATCCCAAAGTTTACAGCAGAAACAGCTTCACATTTGTAAAATCTCAAAGCCCCTAGAAAACCACACAATAGGCTCCTTATCATAAATGTAGGAGAAGCATAGACATAATGTCCTCCCAGGGTTCAAACTTCCCCACTCCCTTCTGCACGACTCTCTCCTGTATTGTATTTCAATGGGTTCTCCCCTCGCTATTTTGGGAGCAAGGTTTTAAAATTCTTTTAAGTGCTATGTTCACAAACTTTTTTTGTCCTTTACCAACTTCATAATTTCCCATCTCTTCATTTGATTTACTTGGACTGCGAGGCGTGTCAGCATATGAATCTATATTAATTCCCTTTTGTGTTTTTTTCAGGCATCCCCAAAATACTGCAGCAAATGGAGACACTTGTCTTTATCTTTTCTTTCCTTTTTACTTAACAGCTAAATATTCCTCGTAGGCCTATTCCAGCAGATTAATTTAGCTAAGCTTTCCATCTGATGCTATTTTGTTAATGTTAAAGCACATTTTCTTAACATTTTATGGGAGTCAGCCTAGCAGCACACTCTTTGGCAAGCCACTGGAATAAAGACGGCGCAAAATCATTATGCTATTTAGCAACTGCTCTGATCTACTGTCTCCTCATTTGAGTCATAATTCAGGCACCCTGAATCTGTGTGTTCTGTGTCAGCCACGACAGAGTTGACAAATTATTTGTGTACGTTAAGCAAGAATTCACATTTTGATGAATGCGGAGTTCTGAACGCCTGATGCTTGCTTTCTGCTTTTGTGTTTAGGGCAGTTGAACAAAAGTCTTAACTTTGGATCATTCGACCGTTCGCTCCGGTAATTATGCTAAGGCATAAAATACAAGTATAAACACAGGAATTCTGAAAAACTAGAAAAGGAAAGCAGGAACATTTTAATTCTCATTTAAACTAAAATGTGGTTGAATCCATTTCTTGTCTCTGGGTAACTCTTTTAAGCTACCCTTTGCTAATTAAACCCTTTCCTTTAGCTCCGTAAAGACCCCAAATCATCTTTGAATAACCAGTTCAGGGCAAGTATATCCTTAGCAATTTAATCTGCTTAAAACATGTGTTTCTCTTTTCTGTGGAGAGCAGTTAAAAAAAAAATAGCTAACTTCAAACACTCAAGCATGCCTCTTTCTCTGATGGGCACCTAAGAAAGCTGCTTTCCAAGAAAACATAGCAAAATTCGATTTATTTGTGTTACCAACTTATGATGCCATTTCATGTAGGCGTTTACAGGTTTTCATTTCATTTTCTTTTCCGTCCTCCCTCTGGTCCCCCACCTCATTGCCTGTATAAATTTAATCACACTGTGCCTAATGTAACTCAGTACAAGGGCCTCAAGAAATGCTATTATTTGCTTGGAGCTAGGGAGAAGGCTAAGCACATACTAAAAATGTTATTACAACGATTTCTATAAATCAATTGAATATTTAGAAATCCCACAAGAGCATCCATATTATCATAATAAATACAAAAAACTTTACTCTCTCTCTCTGCCTTGTAACGTAACCTTTAGTTTTTTTTTTGTTTTTTTTTTATAATTTTATTGAATCATAATTCTGTACATTGGTGCAATCATAGGGCACGATTCATATACATTCAGAAATGTTTTGATCATACTGTTACAGATAGCCTTCATGGCATTTTCTTGATCACTATATAAAGA
>CAUYON010185577.1:0-20259 GCA_963573935.1 Arctocebus calabarensis
CCTCCAAGAAAAGGATATTCACAAAAAAAAAAAAATCTCGAAAATATTATTATTCTTATATGTATATATAATTGCAGTCCAGTCCGGCAACAACGATCTGCTGTGAGAGGGGAGCAAGGGAGCAGGGCTCGTGGTGACTGCAGGGGAGGGGCCTCACAGTTGCTGCAGATCTCGGAGGTCGCAGTGGTATGTTCCTATTCGAGGGGTGGCGACTTCCAACCGCAGTAGCTCCCCGGGTCGGTTGCTATGGCCGCGAAGGTGTCCTCTCTGTTCGCAGGGCGGTAACTTTGGAGTCACCGCAGAAGCACCCGGGGGCGGGGCTTGCTATGGCCGGGCTCCCACCCGCTCTCAGCCTAAGGGGCGGGGGCTTTGTGACACTATGTGCGGGCGACCTCGGCCTCACAAGCCGTGGTGGTTGCTATGGGAGTTATGGCCACGGGTCGCAGCGGCATGAAGGCTAGAGGGGAGGGGCCACATGGTCACTGTGGATCTCGGGCGCGTGGCAGTGTGTCCCTATTCATGGGGCGGCGGCTTCCAACTGCAGAAGCACCCGGGCAGAGGTTGCTATCTCCGAGAAAGTGTCCTCTCTATTCACTGGGCGGCAGCTTCCAAGTGATGGCCACAGTTCCCAGCCGCTCCCAGCCGCAGTGAAGGCTAAGGGGGCGGGGGCTTTGTGTTACTATGAGCGGGGCGACCTCGGCAGCACAGGCAGCATCAGTTGCTATGGCCGTGGGTCGCAGCTGTTCGCAGCGGCCGTGAAGGCTGGAGGGGAGGGGAGGAGCCACGCAGTCGCTGTGGATCTTGGGGCCACAGCGGTGTGTCCCTGTTCGTGGGCAGCGGCTTCCGCAGCAGCACCCAGGCAGTGATTGCTATGGCCGTAAAGGTGTCCACAAGCATTGTTTTTTAAAGTCTCTGTTTTTAGGATGGGACTTGATTTTCTTTTTTAGGAGTCTGTGTTGAAAGGGCAAGGCGTTACCATCAACAAAACCAAGTCCTAATATTTCTTTATTGTTGCAGTTCTCCATACAGTGCTTACACAAGCAAACATTGATTTGATTCCAATGGGATTCTTTTGCTGTGCTAAGGCTACAGGACACTGCATTGCATGGTAGCATGAGCTAAACTAGCTGCCCAAAAGACTGACACTTACAATTTTGCCATATACCTAAATATGTCAGAACCTACCTCCTCTTTTAAACACACTCCAGTTAGCATTTTCCACTAACACTCTAGAATCACTAAAAACCTAAATTTTTCTCCATCCTAAATAAATAGGATGGAGAAAAATTTTAAATAATAAATAATAAATAAAATAATTTATCTACTTCAATTATTAATTATGCATAGATTTTTCTCTTTATTTTGTTTGTGTTCTTATATATTTCATTCATGTTTTCTCCATTGACTATAAACATTTTAAAGCTAAATCTTAACTCCACATTAATATTTGCTGTTTAATCCATTTATTCATTCATTTCACAAACATTTGTTGAGTACTCATGATGCCCAGGTATTATAGGAATAAAAAGTTGGACAAAACAAAGTTTTCTTTCCCCCAAACCAGTTTCTATCTCTATACAGTGAACTATGAATGTAGATAATTAATGTATGATAGCTGTTTTTCCTGAGCAAGAAAAATTTTTTGTAGTTCCAAAGTAGCACAATTTCACTTCAAACTCCAATGGAATGTTTTTTTTTTCCCCCTCACTTTTTCTCCCCCCACAGGATAGTGGCCAGAGCCTCCAAGAACCTGATGTCCACACAAAGCTTAGGGATTGTATTTGGACCTACCCTTCTGCGAGCTGAAAATGAAACAGGGAACATGGCGGTCCACATGGTCTACCAGAACCAGATCGCTGAGCTCATGCTGAGCGAGTACAGTAAGATCTTCGGCTCGGAAGACTGACAGACAAGACAAGTTACTGAATATGTTCACATCTGTCTCCATGCTTAATATTTTTACATTTCTGTAAACATATTTCTGAAACATTTTTTTCCTTTCAAGTGACAGATGCCTCATCTTGTGAAAACTTAATGATGATTTTGTGTTTAAGTTCCAAACATTTGAATAAAATAATTGACAATATTTGCCTATATGTGTTCTACATTAACCTGTTCGGTGCTCTTCCTTTTAGCCCTTCCAGACACACATCATTCATGCCTCACACTATGAAATGGTGTTCAGTGCACAGCACATAACCAGAACTTGCCTTGATTCTCCTCCAGGGCATCACAGTGCAGTTGTGTCTCTGTAGTTGTGTGAGTGTGAAGGTGCTTGAGAGTATGGGTGTGTAGGCACACACATGTCTTCTCAACATCCATGCTGCTTCAGGCGTGTCCACATAGACCTCCTTACACACAGGTGAGACCAAAACAGGTGGGAAAGTAGAAGCCAATATTTTTCAAATAGGGCAAGGACATCAGATTCTCAACCAAAATAGACATATTTTACCTTTTCAGAACATTTTTGGATACGTAAATACAGCCCAGCCATTCTCAATGCTATGTGGTGAAATTTATAAATACATGTTGAATGGCAATTTTTCTGAAGAAAAATGACAGTTCAAAGCACGTGCCATTGGATATGTTTTTTCATAAATACTATTTGTAGTCTCATAAACACACTATCTTATAAATTAGAAGTAAAATTAGTGCCCTGCAACTTTGATCTTTGTATTATATAGGAATTGCATGACTGCTCATTTTTAATGTTAACATCCATTTTGAATCTTCATCAAGCTGTATATCTTCCTTTTCCGTGGCTACGTCATTTTATGTAGGATTTTTATTATGCTTCTGAGAATGCTTTATTGGTGAATTACATTAAATCCATCTAGAAAGAACTTTTTTAAAAGACTTTTTTTCATAGGCCCTATGGATTACTTGACTAGACTCAGATTGCTTTATCCATTTGATGGTTAGTTTCAGTTGTCATGGATAAACAAAAGGGTAACTGTCTAGAATATATTAAGCATTGTTTTATTTTGAAAAGTATGTTCTAGCTGAACACATCTCATACCAGTTTTATGAAAGTATTCTGCTGATAAAAATGTAGAGTTATGTTTGACAGCTTTTTAATCAAATTCAAATGGAATAAATAAAACTAATCCAGTGCGATAAAGAGTAAGTCTAGTTATCGATTTGCTCATAAAATGAAAAATAAAGCATGTAAATAAAACACGTGAAGCACGGATCCAAGAGCAAACACTTAGAGCGATAATGGGCTCAGAAGCAAAAGCTGCCTGCCTGGAGGGAGTGTTCAGGAGAGGGACAGAGGCTGCTCAGGAGACAGGCACATGTGCAGGCAGCTCTAGCTTCCACAAAGCTGCCTGAGAAAGGAGAGAGCTTCCTCGCCTCTCCTGAATGTCTTCATTTTAGCAATGGCGCCAGTAAATGGGCTCATGGCCAAGAACAGAGAAGCCACCACCGTGTCTGCTGAAGTGTGGTTTCATCGGGTAGGACGGATGCACACACCACCAAGCCAAGAAAAGTCCCAGGAGGTAGAACCCTATGATCTAATGTCATGTGGACCGTGAGCTAACAGACTTGCTACCTTTAGGCAATTCTTAAATGTAAAATTATAACTGTGCCTTTCAGAAAACCATAGAGAGATGAAATAAGAGTTTCTGGCATTCTTTTTCAAGTCCTCATTTCCAGGCCATTCCATATTCTCCATTAAGTCTTCCCCACAGACTTTATTACACCTCTTTTTGAAAGAAGGAATTGTAGATTTAGTAGTTCCAGCCCTATATATTATCCCTTCAAACAAGTCCATCTTTAAAGCTATTCTGGAAGCATCAGCCAGAGAGAAGCAACAGTGAAAGCCAAGGAGAAGTGGCACTACCCGCTTTGGGTAGGGACTCGTAGGCCCTTGTCTCTGCTGCTTTCCAGATTCATAATCTTCAAAAGCATCAGCTTCTTGATTTCCAATCTAATGGGATTTAGCCTGATTCAAACCCCAGCTGTGTCCTGTCCCTGCTAGCTAAGGGCATTTAATCAGAGAACATGTTTCCTCTCTGGGTAAAGACCCTTCCAAGGTACTGAGCCAAAGTGCCAGTCACAGAACCTGGCTTGTCACACTGAAGGCATAGAAAGGGTTATGCCAAAAGGTCACTGGTTTCCATGCCATCTCAAAGAGAGCAACGATGGTCATGTTAACTCTTCCAAGTTTAAAAGCTGAGATGGTAAGTATGCCAGATTGACAAAGAGGTGAGATTTTATAAAAATGATTAATATCCTCCATCAAGAAGGCATGACAATCCAAAGAGCATTTCTTAATCATCTAGTCTAAGCCAGGCAAAATTCTGGGCACTAATGATACAAGTATAAAATTAGGTAAAATATTCCTATCTTCTGTATTTCACAGTCTGGTGAAGGAGACAATTTCCTAGGGATGAGTTACACTTCAATACAAAATCTATAATCTTAGCCATATTGGTCAGCAAGTAGCCCAGGGTACAGCATCTATACAGAGAAATGATCAAAATGTATTTTTGAATTCATGGGTAAACATAAAACAGAAGCTATTACCGAGATATTAACAAGGTTCACTGGTTGACAGAGGACCAAATTACCGTTGTGTGTGAGGAAGTCAGATGAAGTTTCACTAGAGAGGTAACATTTTCAACCTAATCTTGACCAATGGAAAAGATTTACCAGACAAAGAATAATGCAGGAAGAAGGAATAGTGCAAACAGAGTCGTCAAAGACCTGCAATCTCCAAGGAAGAGGAAGAAACTCAGTGAATCGAAGATGAAGGGCTTGCCTGGGGATTTTGGAATAGAGAGAGAAAAATGTGGGGTCAGATACAGAGTGTGATAAAATATTTGGATTTTATCCCGCAGGCAAAAGTGATCCAATGGAGATTATAAAACAGGAAAACTAGAGGAAAAAATAATGATAGTAAACCTATAGAGAAACTGTTTCCTGGAGAAAGACTTTCTAGATTTACCATGATGAGGAGAAAGGACTCTGAGGAGATGGGCATCTCTTGTGGATGTGTTATGTGTATGTACATGCCCTTAAGTGTGTGTAATTCTTAAAACCTTATAGGAATACAATTTTAATCTTGATTCTTAGGGGCATGTCTGTGATGAAGAAATCTAGTCTATAAAACAGAAACACAAGTCTCTGGACTTGTCTGGCTAGTTATTATTGCCCATTCCTGCACGGCTTTACCTACCAGGACATGGGCGTCACTCCTCTTTCTTACTGGCACAAAAAGCTTCTTGGAGAGGGTACTATTCCATGTCATATGCTGAGAGTCTGCCTTTCCTTACCGTGTGCCATACGACAGGATCACCATGCCACAGCTAGTAATTGAAAGCCATATGATGGTTCTCTCCATCCAATTACAAAACAAAGGATCCAATTAAGAAAAATTAGAAAAGCTGTTAAAAGGAAGCAATCACTTGCTGGTGGTGCTGTCCTTACAGTTTAACACAGCTCGAAATTGACCTGTACTTCTCTTTCCCACATTTATTTTTGTGAATTATAAGTTAATCACCCTGTCAATTCCTAATTAAAAGGCCCTGCAAGGATTTTCATCCAAAAGGACTGTCACCAAGGATTCTGGGTCAAACTGCTCTGTTGTCAAAAACGAGAAATCAAACCAAAACAATACCAAGTCTCTCCTGGGAAACTCTAATCTTATTTTTTTTTAAAAAGAAAGCTTTCTTCAAATATAATTATCACATTTTATTTCTTCAATTAAAATGTTTTATCTTATCTTTAGAATACAGGTAGATATATTGCTCTCTTTCTTTAAACCAAGGGTTGCAAACTCGAGGCCTCCTGGGGCCGGACAGCGCCATTGACGAGTGAAAAGGCACCGGCAGCAGCATCCGGGGAAAGTGGAGCCCGCCCTGGCCAAAAGGTTCGTCTCGGCCGGCCGCTTATGCGGGAATGTGGGCACACTCTTGCCAGACTTCCAGATCTTTCAAGAAAAGCCAGAAATTCAGAATCTTATATGAAATCTGATTTTTTAAGGGCACCAAATAAAACACATCTGAGCAGACTTAGCCCCAGGATCTCAGTGTTAAGCCTTCCAATGTTACAAAGTTTGCTGCCCAGAGAAGGGCAGCGCGTGGACCGTGAGATGGAGATGAGTGGCTGCGCCCCAGCCCGTGTGGAAGCAGAGAATGAGCGGACGGAACATTCTGGACAAGTTACCATTCAGACCCTGGGCAAATGATTTACTCCCCTGGGCCTGAGTTTCTTGATCAATAAAACCCAGACTGTCACAACTTAGGATGGTTTGGTTTAAGATTTTTCAACTTCATGGTGCATGAGCAACTCATGTTCAGCAGAAACCCGACTTTGAATCTTGAACTTTGATCTTTTCCTCTTGTCCCAGGCTGGTGATATGTGGGACACTACTCGCCCTCCATGCCGGGCAGCAGCAAGAGGCAGCTCCCAGTCAGCCACGGAACCCTCCACAGCTGCAGCCCCAGCCCCTGGGCCAGGGTCCCAGTACTGACCCTGCAGCCTGCTAAGAAGCATGCGCACTGCAGGAGGTGAGCTGTGGGCAGACGAGCCAGGGGAGTCCCCTCTGTGTTTAGCTGCTTCTCCATCCGGGGCACCACCGGAGCCCCGCCTCCCGTCACGTCAGCAGTGACGTCAGATGCTCATGGGAGCAGAGCCTTTAGGAGACTGCATGCAAGATCGAGGTTGCAGTCTCCTGATGAGAATCCGAGGCCTGACGACCTGAGGAGGAGCTGAGGCTGTGATGCTGCCGCCGGGGAGCGGCTGCAAGTCCAGGTTATCATTAGCATGAAGGTTCGACTGCACAGAGACCATCCGTATAGATCAATTGCTTACAGACTCCTATCGAAACCTACAGTGAATGGCAAGGGACAATGAAGCTGTATCTGGTGGCAGGCTCTACACCAGGAACATACTTCGAATGTCACTGTCTCCCATCACCCCCAGATACAACAGTCTAGTTGCACAAAATGAGCTCAGGACTCCCAGTGGGTGATTCTGCATCGTGGTGAATTGCATAATTATTTCATTATATACTACAATGTAATAATAATAGAAATAAAGTGCACAGTAAATGTAAAGCACCTGAATCATCCCCAAACCCCCACCCCAGTCCATGGAAAAGTTGTCTTCCGTGAAACCAGACCCTGGTGCCAAAAAGTTTGGGGACTAGTGCTTTACAGTTTACTGTGTTCCCAGATGACTCTGTCCAAATGTAGGCTAACGCAAGTGTTCTTAGCACATTTAATGTAGGCAAGACTAAGCTGTGATGTTTGATAGGTTAGATGTATTAAATGCATTTTCAACTTAATGATATTTTCAATTTAGATGGGATTATAGGGATATGACCCCTTGGTAAGGCAAGAGGCATTTACAGAATAACACTTGTCTTATTTTGCCATTCAGAACTGTGTAATGGAATCATATGAAGGAAATCAAAATAGGCAATGCGTCCTGAGATTGCATACTGTCTCCAAATAATGAGGATGGTTAGATCTCCAGTTTCCTGACCAAAGATAACTTTATACCCTGAAGACAGTGAGAAGGAAGGTTGAGAACAGATTCAAAAAGCTCTCAAATGCCGCACACCGGTGTATTATCCTAAGTCTCTAGTTAGTTTCGAGTCCCTACAAATCATTTTTGTTTTTTAGACAGAATCTCACTCTGTTGCCTTGGGTAGAGCACTGTGGCATCATAGCTCACAGCAACTTAAAATTCCTAGATTGGAGCAATCGTCTTGCTTCAGCCTCCCAAAGAGTTGGGACTACAGACATGTGCCACTACCTCTGGCTAGTTTTTCTATTTTTAGTAGAGATGGGGTCTCACTCTTGCTCACTGGTGTTGAACTCCTGAGCTCAAGCCATCCTTCCATAGGTGTGAGCCACTATACCTAGTCTCTGAAACTTTTTTCTTATCAGGGAAGTAACTTTATCAGAGCTGTGAAGATTCTCATGGCTACATTATAGAGTGGAGTTTGAAGCAGGAGGGAATTATAGGCACCATTGCCAGACAGAAGATTATTGTTAGAGGAGTGTTAGTGCTGGTCTGAGTTCAGACAGCAGATAGAGAAATTGATACTACAGAGAGTCATCCTACTGAGTTTCTTGAGGGCTTCAAGAAACCTACCACCTCTTGATTACGTGTGCTAAGAGCAAAGCACTACTTCTTGTGCAGAACACCGATAACAGGCTCATTTCTGGCTTAATTGCTGATTTGGTATAGTGGTCGATTCTGGCATTCTGGCAAGGTTTGGCATTCAGCAGTGACTCTAGTATGCATGCAACCAGCATAACTCCCAGAGAATCAAAGGACTTTTTCTATCACACCTGGCTCTGAGTTCTCCCTCCTTTCTTTTGAGCCACTATGGCTCCTCTGGCCACCCAGAGGAACACAAAGAAAAAATTCATCCTGGAAAGACTAATTTTGATTAGCTGACATTTATGAGTACTCGTTATATGCCAGCAACTGCTGTTGATATATATTGTTTTATTTAATCTTCATAACTCTATGGAGGGAGATACTGTTATTATCCCTGACTTATACTGGGAAACTAGGGGGGGAAATAACAAAGTTGCCAAGTTCACGCATTTAGTGAGTGTCAGGCCAATATTCAAATCTAAATAATATGGCTCCTGAGGCCTCTGCCCACCATACCATATGAGGGCTCAGTTAAGAGAAAGAACTGAAGAAATGTAAGCACATAAACACCCCTAAGATTTATACTATGTGTGTGAGTACCTGGTCATTCTGTTGTTTAAAACACATGATGAGAGTTTTACTTTCATACTAATTGAAAAAACAAGAGGGACATTATATGATTTTTCTGAAGACATATCTGTTGTTATGAGCAGTGGTTAAATTTCACTCATGTTATTTCTATTATAATTTCAATATTCACGTAGCATGTGGTTTGCCTACAAGTTTTGCAGACATTGCACTGACCATTTCCCTGCACCAAGGAGAGGACAGAATGGAAGCCTCTTTGTCCACATCCTTACAGTACCTGTTCAGAGGGCTTCAGCCCTGTGTCACATCATGTTATCCTACGTTGGATCATATTTGTCAGTGTCCTGTTACCATCTATCATATCATCCTGCCTTGTATTGTACTGAAATTAAATCTGGCTCTTTAGGCGTCCCATGCAAGATGAAAAAATGGGGCCCCAGCAGTCTTCCTCTTAAACATAATTGAAAAAGAGGCAGACATCAAACACGCTGTGTCTCCCGCTGCCAGAGAGTGGTCCTGAATCATTCAAATGATGAGAATACAGTGAACATTTTGTATGAAAAGATGACAATTTTCTGCAGTAGTGTTGTCAAAATGAAAATATCTAGCTGTCTTGGTGAGAGGCCTGGCAGAAGGAGACACACACACACATACTCCTTCATAGACTTATCCAGCTGATTCGTGCTATCTTATACTTGAAGGAAAGCATTCAGGATCCACAAAATTCTCAAGAAATCAGCTAGTTTCTATAGAACACTCCCTTTCAATTAGGAGAGCGCTGAAAAGGCAGTGAGTACGAGTGGCACACCCTGCCCATGGTTGGTGCTCAGAACACACTTGTTAGACGATTGAACCAAGACAAACACTAGAACATAAGCAGCATTAAATGCAAACACCATCCATCATCAGGTTTCTGCCAAGTTAAATGTAGTGTCTTTCATTCAGTCAAAGGACTGGTATTTGCATTGACTCCTAGTCTGACGTTAAAAAAGGATCATCAAATAGACGTCCCTTCCACTACCTGTGTTGAAGTCTAAGTTCCCAAGAAATACTTCCTAAATCTTAGCAGTAGTGGGGAGACAGTCAGACTCGCCAGCACAACTCACGCATGTCTGACAGCACATTCTGATATCCTGCTCAGACCTAAGGGTATCCAGGCAGCTGTGACGCCCAACAGCATCTTCCACTCCCATTCCTTGCACTTCCAAATGTGTGGCTTACATTTCAGATAAATGTGATAAGGCTCAGGTATCCTGACCAGCACATGAAAATTTCAAAAGCCAAAAGATCTGCAAAACACAAGGCACTGGCCTAAAATTCATCACTTTCCTCTGGCACTCTTTAAGCTGACAAGCTTACACATACACACACACACACACACATGCAGTCAAATTTTAGGAGCAGGAATATAACCATTGTGCTAACCATTCTCACATCACTGGCAAAAATGCGTTCAGAGTCCATATTGTGCAGCATACTTGAAGACATGTGGATTTTTCCACATCATTTGGTGACATTTTACACGGTTTAATTTCTGCTCTCTCTTGCTAGACCCTACCTTTCCTCGCCTCACAAACACTCCACCAATGGGATTGCCTTTAGTGTTTTGCTCTGGGCTCAGCTTCTTTCCTTTCCTTCAGCATGTTTTTTTGCATTGCTGCTGCACAACTTTGACATGATGTGTTTGTCTGTCAAATCTGAGCTTCCCTGACTGAAAGGAAGGTGACAGAGGTGTTCTGCTGCAGAGGACAGAGATCAAGTTCATGGAGCAGGCACCAGTGTATGGGGGTGGGTAGGGAGGGGAGCGTTAAACTGCAGGGAGGTACAACATGGAAGGCTCCAGGGAAATGCCGTCCCACTCAGGACGTTGCATTCCCTCCAGCTCCTCACGAGAACAGGTGAAAGGCAGCTTTTAAGTTGGAGAGGGTGAGGAATACAATGAAACCAAAATTGGTTTGAGCTCACTATTTTTCTAGCTATCAGCTCTGAGGTCACAGTCACTAAAACTGGAAACTTAAAAATGACTTCAAAAAGGCAGACGCTAACTAGATTTCACACTGGATTTCATTTTACTTGGCATTACAGAAAGAATGCAGGTATTAAATAGACTGTTTCCTGTACACAATAAGGTTAATTAGTAGTGAGGGACGGAAAATCAGTGTAGACATAACTCTTTTCGACAGGTATCAAAAATAATCCCCGGATCCCTACAGACCCCAGCTGCATTGAAAGAGGAGTAATATAAAAGATTCTTTAAGCACCAAATTTTCAAACATTCTCCAGGTGTCGGTGGCACCAGTTCAATAGGCCCTGAGCCCCTGTGCACTGCTGGCTCCTGTTCCATTCCCTGCTCTAACTTAAAGGCGCAGCTACTCACCCTGAATTTGGAGGTGCCACATAAAGGCGCTCCTTACAAAGAGGCTGGGATTGCAAACGGACACAGACAGGAGAACAAAAAGAAGAATATACTGCGGCCGAATGGGACTCCCCTAAGCTCCTTATCAATAAGGTTAATAAGGGTCTATGCAATTTACTGATCACTGTGATGCCGCCACCTTCCTTGAGCTCCAAATCTCCACGTCCGTGCTGCCTTTAATGCTTTCCTCAGCCAAGCACATAAAAGTGCCTTTGCCTGCACCCAGGAGAATAAACCCCAGTTCACGATCCTGGCCTCTATAAAATCTCTGGTCTGTTATTACACTTCTACCTGCCCCAGTTAAGCAGATTAACAGTTATTTCCTAGAATTTGATCTATGAGGTTCTTTGTAATTGAAGCTGGAGTACCCAGACATTACTAAAAAAATGTATTTCTGAAAAACGCATTCCTTTTTTCTCTGGTTTAATTTTGTTATCCTCAATCATATGCATGATATTAAAAAAAAATCCAAACTTCTATCTCCTCTATAAAATACATGTCATATCAAAAAGGTGACAAGAGGGGGGAAAAGTAATTAGTGAGTTCACAGAGTTCAGTAGAAAAGTTAAAATGGAGTAACACATTACTTTTTATGTTAAGATTTCACAAGACAAATCTTGCCTGTGTTTTAATTGCATGTGACCCTGGCAGTCCTGCTCTGAAATGAAGTGCCGTAAAATTAAAGATGACAGACGCTCAAAACAAGTCTTGTGATCTTGATTAAACTACAAAGACCACACTCTCTGTCTGCTGCAACTCAGATATCACGGGCTGTTTTATTTGGGGAATTGCTTCATTAATGCCTTCTTTGACTAGACATGTTTATTATAAAAAAAAAAAAAAGTCGAATATGGTGATATCATGCATAGCTAAATAATTCCAAAAAATTAAGTTATAAATGAAGAGTGTTTAAATATCCCCAAGACCTCATACTGGTATAAATGCTCACAATTAGATGTATATGTATGAAGTATAGATATAAATAACAGCTGTATGTATATAGATGGTTGCGAGTATGTGTGAGAAATAGTGTATATCCATCTTTAAAACATACCTATTAACATACCTTTAAAACATTCCTTTTCAAATCTAGGAATCCCTACTATAGCCTCAGAAGCAGAGCAATTAATCTGTTGTATTTCCTTATCACCATGTAAAGTTCCCCAGGACAACAGAATAAGCAGAACTTTAAATTATCCTATTAAAAAAAACCTAGACTTCTGAGAAACACCGTTTGGAATTTTAAACTTTCCAGGCATAGTCTGACAAGAGAACTGGATTTGACTCATACCTGATTTTTCAAAATTGTTACTAGATTATAAAACATAGATGATTTAAATCCCACTTCTCCCTAGTTCAACAAAAACCAGGAACTGAGAGGCAAGTCCTGGTGTTCCTTCCTTCTAAGTGTCTTTCTCTGTGTCTCCAGCGGCCAGCCAGGGGTGCTTGTTCAAGTTCCAAGCCCTCCGAGGGTCAGGTCCTTCCTCTTAACATAAGTGAGATTATTGATCTGCAGAATCTTCACTACTCTAAATGTCCCTGCTCCTATTATTTTGTCCCATTTCAAGGGCACTATTTTCAATTCCTGTGTTTCATTCTAGGAAACAAAAGGACACTATATTTGCAAGACACCCTGGCTATATGGGTACTAGCACTGAACAGGGATATTTGGATTCACTGGAGAATCAAAGTTGGGAAATCCGGTTTCCGGCAGTCATTTTTTTCATTGAGTATTCATGATTCCAGGCAAGTCTCCATGTGCATCTGTCTCAATTTCTTCAAGTTTAAAATATGTATGGCAATTCTTGCCCTACCTAACAGGCTGTTGAGAGAATAAAATACAATAACTTGTATCAGAAACTCCTTGCAAAGTATGACATAATGCTTCCTCATCAGTGTTATTTTTGCTACCGTTATTCTATCAGTGGAATTCAGTATACACAAAAGGCTTTGGCATTTACAAGCCAAATGTCCCTTTAAAAAAGTACATACCTGCCTTTAAAATTAAATGCTTTTCCCTCTAATTCCTCTATATTTTTCCAACACTGCATCAAAAGTCCTCAAGTGAGGGATATGTCATGTGTTTCCTACTGAGAAGCACTCAAGATTAGGAACAGAAGAAAGTGTTTATTAGAACTCAGCCGTGCACAGTATTGGGCAAGTATGTCATGCTGGGACTGTGGTCACATCGACTTTCTGTCTCTCCATCTCTCCCTGCGTCTGAGTTTCTCTCCCCATGGCACCTCTCTTTATCTTTTCTGTCTCTGAGCCTCCCTCTCCATCTGTCTATCTGTCTGTCTTTATTCCTGATCCCGACCATTACTACAGCCAGAGCAGGAACGTTAACCTAGGTTCTCTGGACCTCGGGGCTTTGACAGATGCATGAAGTCTCAGAACTTTCATGCTAGATTTTTTCTACATTTTGGGGGAGTCAAAGTCTGGAGTTTTCATCATACTCTCAGAAAGGTCTGTGATGAGGAATAACTATTCCAGATTCATTCCGCAGCTTATCGTGCTTCTACCTTAGGTCTAAATTGAATGACAGACAGGTTGCTATCAACCAAATCCCAATTCTACCAGACCAGGAGGAGTCTTGATAGCCTTTTGCCCGTCCTCCTGGCAATACAGGACAGGCCACGGGGTTAAATATAGATCTATCAAAACCAATTAGTACACATCAAAAAAATGATGACTCAATCCTTAGAGAAATTCCCATTCAAAATTGACAGAAATAGTAAACAGGAGCCCCCACACAGTGAAGATATTCTGCCTGTATTCAACAGAGGATATTTAGTGTTTTAAGAATACATCCAACAGCAACACAAGTGGTTCCTTCTCACAGTGCACACATGTGAACTGTGCCAGACTCATGTCCTCTGCCTGCATGGTACTTCAACAACATTAACAGCCACAAATCAAAGAGAATGTCATTGATTTAATAGGATTACATAGAACCCAGTAACAAGCAGGAAAACTAGCTTTAGACTGAGTAACTGGCCAGTAATTTGGATGTTTAACTAAATGATTGGCTGCCAAATTGACAGGTCATCCACACTGAACTAGTTACTCTTCCATGAATTTTCATGACTAGGATCACAATGGTTCATTTGCATGTGTGAAATTCTGCTGTGAGGCTGGCTTTTGAACTGGCTAGCTAAGCCAAAGATATGCTTAGCAGTGCCTTTCATTACTGCCCTGAAAATACCATCCCATGAGGGCAACATAGATCTTTCCAGACCCTGGTACGTAAACACAGTACATAAGTAGAAGGGCCAATCAAAATAGAAGATAACAACCAGAATATGAGAAGACGGAAAACTGGGCCATTAGAAAACTGTGATGAACAACACAATGAACATTTGGGTAAGAAAAGTTTAAAGACTTTAGATCTCAAGAAAATTTTTGGATTTGCATGGGAATATTGCGGGTACTTACAGAATATCTAGGCAGCCTTGCCATCTTTACCAACAAATGGTTGTTGGCCGTCACTCACACAGCCCAGTGGGACAGACCGGAGAACAAACACAGGCCCCAGGAAACCGAACCTTTCCCTAAGAGATTTATGATCTAGTTATAGACAAATATGGAAAGAAATAAAAATCATAATAACCTACACTTATTATGAACTTACCATGTGCCAGTTGGCATGCAACAGTTTTATGATGTAGGCAGTGATGTAATGACTATTTCAAAGATAAGGAAATGTTGGGTCAGAAAGGGAACTGAGCTAGGAGTAGAGGTAGGAAGAGGTTTGGAACCAGGTAAGTCTACATTTAGGCAAATATTCTTAGCTCCTCAGTATCAGAAACATATGAAGTGTGATGTGTTCTCCAAAGTAATATTTACTACAAAATCATGTATAGTAGAAAAACAATGTGAAATGTCTAATTATATAAAGTCGAGTAATTACACAAGTGAACATTTACATGATGAAATACTGTGGAGACATTTAAAATTAGTCGACAAGAGAAATTTGCTAGGAGAAAAATACAGGCTATGAAGTCATAGGTAAAGTAAAAAGCCATTGTTGTTTATGCACCGTAATATGTATGCACACAACAAAATATTAGCAGTGGTAATCCTTAAGCTGTGAGATTGTCGGTAATTAATTTTCTCCCATTATTCCTGGCACATTCCCAACATTTTGCTTTTAGCATTTGTTACTTTTATAATTAGATAAAGCCCAAATATAATTTTTAAAATATATAAGTGGTAATTAATGACTATCTAGTATAATTGATATAGACAAAAAGTTCTACAGAAATTCAAATGAGATCCTGTGAAACAAGGGCGTGAAGAAACCAGGAGAAGCTCCACATGGCAAGGCAGTCTTGAAGAACAGTCAAGTCAAGAGAAAAGGAGGCATCCGGACAGAGGTACGACCCAGGCGGACTAAGAGCCAGAGGCAGGAATGGACAAGATCTGTGGAGGGGATTGTAAGAACAGGTTTAGTGCCCCAACACAGGAAGCCTCAGCGAGACAATGGATTTTGCATCCTTTATAGATCATCTTTTAAAAGGCGGATCTAAGAAATGTAAGGATGCCCTTAACATGACAACATTTCTAGAACACAAAAGCACAAATCACCAGACATGTCTCTGGCTTAGAAGTCCAGTTCACCAGCCAGCTTCATAGTGGAATTTCACACATGAGAAGATAGGTAAGGGCAGAATTTTGGAAACCCTGAAATGCCAAGCCATAGAGTTGGACTTTATCCTGTAGGCAGTAGGGAACCTTTGAAGTTTTAAGTAGGGGGTAATGTGAGCAAAAACATTTTAGGATAATTAATCCTAATACACCAGGTAGGCAGATTGGATGGGAATCAACTACATGTGTCTTTCCATAGGCTTCTTTATGTTGAAAAAATCTTTATTTTTCTATGAAGATTCTATCTTCCTCAGTTAGGATTATAAACTCCTAAGAAGAAAAACCATGTTTCATGTATCTTTGTATCTCTGGCATTTGAGGAAGCATTAAACAGTTGTTGAAGGTGCTAGTTTTGTGTGACTTGCAGCTCCTTAAGGGAATAGTTTGACCTTTCTAAGCTTTGCTTCGTCCAACTGTAACATGGAAAAAGGAATACCCATTTCAGAGGGTCATGGTGAGAATTAAGGCAGGTATGAGATTATGCATGTAAGCTTAGAAGAGAAGGTTGCACTAACTGGTAACTATTGTTTGTGCAATCACTCTCTGGCCTATAAAAGTTACTAAGACAAGTATACTGATGAAGATGACGGCGTTGATGTTTGCTTTGACTCTCTAACTTGGACACTAAGGGGAAGAGTATGAACCAAATACAGTTTAGAAACCAATTATTTTATGGGCAAAGTTGGGCACTGAAAAGATTCAAATATTTTCAACTTAATACATATAGAACTCAGCAGGATGAGTGTTTGGAAGCCAAAATAAGTCATGCGCAAGTTTAAAAAAAGATTGCTACCTAGTGTGGCCTTGCTATAATTATTAGTGGTATCTATGCAAGGATTGGGGCCATATTCCCAGTGACAAGAATAAAAAGTGATGTCAGACAGCAGGTCTTCTAAAGAAATCTTCCAACTGGATATCTACCGACTAGTATTATTGCATATTTTACTTCACAGCAGTCCCTACATATAGATTGAAAAGTTCGGCCTCTCCGTGGAGTGGAATAGATTAAAATGTCCATGGCTCTTGGAGAAGTAACAGATTCTAGATCTAGGCTAGGAAATATACAAGATGACTCTGAAACAGCTTATTGTGCCCAAAGACAAAAAAAAGAGACAGAAAACTAATAGAGTTATGTCAAAAATACACAAAAGTCAACTTAAAGTTAACCCTCCCGCTGCCACAGATGCTACAAGGTGAGCACCACAATGTGCAGTAACTGCAGTGGACTGAAAGGTACCACGTGTATTTTTAAAATCCAGGTAATAATATTAACAAAAGAAAAAAAAAGTATTTATGACTCACACACCCCCCCAAAAAAAAAGTGCTAAGAAAACCAATGATACAATGCTCTGAAAATCAATACACAAAGGAAACAAACCAGGCCTTTATCCTGACTCTTTAATATGAACAGTATTTCAGGATAACTAGTTAAAAAAAAATTTAGAAATGAGTTTCAGTTAAGAAATGCAAAAGGAAAATTTTACACTTATCAGAATTAAATAGAATAGTCTAACAAAACTCCACTTACTCCTCACCTAGCTTTAACATTTTTCTAATCTTATTTCATTATCTACCATTTATTTTTCCTTGAGTGTTTTAAAGCAAATGTGAGACATTATCTGTAATTTTTTTAAAGGTACCTGAAAAGTTACTGTATTACACAGTTATAGAGTCAAAAATGTACTGCAGGGCAAATGAAACAATATCAGATAAAAGTGACTTTTCATGAATTATCTCAACTAATTATCCAATCAACTTACAGAACATTGAAGAAGTAGAAAACAGATTCATTTTCACGGACAGACACAAGAAGTATACACTGACTGACCACTGCTCTCAAAATGGACTCGGTACCTAAGAAGAAATCCAGAACAGTGGAAATTATTCTAAAGGACTGCATTTAACAGGCTTTCATGCATTTTAATTTGCTTGACAATAAAAAGGAACTTTATTTACCTTTCTAAGTAAATCTGGGGCCTGAAAATATTCCTGCCACCACAAGGTGACCCTCAAGTACATCTATGAAGGAATTAAAAAAAAAAAGAAAGAAAGAAAAATTACAAAAAGACCAATTTAAAAAACAAAAAGGCCTATTTAGTCTCAGAAATTTTCCTTCAGGTGATCTAATCTCTTCCTTGCTCCTTAGATGAGTTATTTAAAACTTCTACAAATAAATCCACACTCCCAGGTGAGCACACAATGTGACTTGTATAATTGCTCTCTGTATTGGAGAAATTGATTTTCTGTTAGCACTTAAATTCTTCAAAATCCTGAAGAAGCTTGAGACATTACAATTGCCATTGTTATCACTATTTTTCTGGCCAACATAAGTATGTTTTAAAGCCCACAGGTTGACATTGTGATTGATTCAATCAATAAAATGTTGTAACAGCAATAAATGAAGGAACACACAAATCTATTCTATATACTAATGTAAAATTTTGTTTTTCTAAGGACTCAAATTCACACCTTTTTATGTCTCAATTTTTAAAAGTTCTTCTCTCATATTTTCAATATTATGGTTACAACTTTTTTTTCAGTTTCAACTTCTTTAAAAATCCTTTTTTACCTCCTCTTAATTTATCTCAAAATTACATTCTTTATCTGTCTTCATTACAGAAATCTCTTCTCCATAATCAGCTCAGAAAAACAAATCCTATCTACAAACTTCCAGAAGAAGCAGTTTTACACATTTCTCAGTATCCTCCTAGCATCCTAGCTGATGATTTGAATACAATAATAACACGGAAAAAAGGGTACAACATGTCTTCTTTTCCATCACCTCTGAAAGCCCCTACCTCTTACCACTGCCAAGCTGGGGACCAACTTCCAACATGCACTGTGGGAAGGGTCACTTCTAACCTAACACTCCCTTACTCACACCAGGCGATTCTGTGACTTGGGGCCTAATAGTGTAAAAAATAGGAAAAAATATTTTTGGGGAAAATAACCTTCTATTGTGAGGACTTGGCCCTCATGAATGAATTCATGTCCTCAAGGATTCATGAGTTAGTGGATCAATGGATTGTCATGGAGGGAGCTGCTGGCTTCATGAGGAAAGCAAGACAGACCTTGACTAGCGTGCTTAGTCCCTCGCCGAGAGTTCTCACCAGACGTGGACCCACGACCTGAGACCTTTCTACCTCCCCAACTGTAAGAAATACATTTCTTTTCTTTATAAATTACCCCAGTTTCAAGTATTCTGTTAGAAGCAGAGAAAAATAGATGAAGACACTGAGAAAGACATTTTAAGACAAAAATGTATGATTTGTTCCCAACAGGTTCTCAGCCATGGTGCATTCATGAACATGGTAGCCCAAATCAGCCTTTCTGACCAGCAAGCAAGAGGCTGGCCCATCTCCTGACGGGTGTTGTTGCCCTGAGAGCTCCTAGTAGTCCATGGGGTGAACCCTGGACGGTGGGCTGTGGCACCCCAGACCAATGTGAGAAATTCAACATCAGGGCAGACGAAGCAGGTGATGGCTGCTGTGTGTGGAGGGGTGTCCCGGTGTGGAGGAGTGTCCCAGTGTAGAGGGGTGTCCCAGTGTGGAGGGGTGTCCCAGCACACAACGAGGGAGGGAGGGCCGCTATGTGTGGAGGGGTGCCCCAATGTGTAGGGGTGTCCCAACACATGTCACCCCCTCAACAAATGTGTAGCAGAGACTCCACTCTAGCTGCTGGAGGCAACATAAAAAAAAAATAAATAAATCTTGACTATTTCACAGCACTGAGTCGTGGCTTGCTCAAGTCCAAAATGTTATGAGTACAATGCTTAATATTACTCATGTTTTGCTTCTTTATTTAGCTTTCACTCGGTTATCTCTTGCTGAAGTCTTTTAAGACACACACACACACATATGTATATAGGGTGTCAGAATAACCACTCTTTAACCGATGTTATCTACATATTACTTTTCAAAGTTAAATTGAAGGAACTATTACTAGTAAGTGTACCTAAACAAACTACATGCATTCATTTTACCTGCAATTCATACACTTTGGGGGAATGATCAATTTTACTTCCAAAAATGTCTCTTAAAACCTGTACACATTTTTTGGTGCTCCCTGAATATATGTACATATATGTGCATGTGTATATGTATAAATGCATATACAGGGTGGCCATAAAGGTCCTGTGCAATTTTAAATTGTATGCTAATTTATGGCCATCCTGAATAATAAAATTTTTGATATTCTTTACCTATCAAATTCTAGTTGTAGCAGGGATGCTGAATACCGTGGAATACAACTATCAGCCCCTTAGAGTTGAAACTCAGCTCAGTTTAATTGTGCCTATCACAAAAGATACAGAGATCATTTAATAAGTGCATGAGTGAAAGGCAGGCAGATTCTAAATCCAAAGCAAAGTTCAAAAGGAAAAATCTAGAAGTAAAAGAGGCACCTGGAGGTTAAACTGCAACAGGCAAAGTAGCATAATAGAGCTTGGGCTTCTTCCATGACTTAGCGATTATGAATTGTGCTGCAAT
>CAUYON010185580.1:0-14789 GCA_963573935.1 Arctocebus calabarensis
CCTGTAGTCCCAGCTACTAGGGAGGCTGAGGCAGGAGACTCGCTTAAGCCCAAGAGCTGGAGGTTGCTGTGAGCAGTGTGACGCCACGGCACTCTACCCAGGGCGATAAAGTGAGACTCTGTCTCTACAAAAAAAAAAAAAGCAGCACCTAATCCCCCGAGGGACTGCAGAGATAGTGCCACCTTTAAAGGCTTGTGAGATGCAGAATGTCACACTTGGCCCATTACATTAATGACATGCTGACTGGACCCAGGGAGTGTGAAGCAACCTTTCTGGACTTATTGGCAAGACATCTAGGGTGGCGCCCGTGGCTCAGTGAGTAGGGCTCTGGCCCCAAATACCGAGGGTGGCGTGTTTGAATCCGGCCCCAGCGAAACTGCAAACAAATAAACAAAATAGCCAGGCATTGTGGCAGGTACCTGTAGTGCCAGCTACTCTGGAGGCTGAGGCAAGAGAATCGCTTAAGCCCAAGAGCTAGAGGTTGCTGTGAGCTGTGACACCATGGCACGCTACCGAAAGCAACAAAGTGAGACTCTGTCTCTACAAAAAAAAAAAAAAAAAGATATCTGTGTTTAAGAGGGTGGGGAATAAATCTGACAAAAATTCAGGGACCTTTTTGGCTCAGCGCCTGTAGCTCAGTGACAGCCACATACACTGGAGCTGGCAGGTTTGAATCCAGCCTGGGCCTGCCAAACAACAATGACAACTACAAGCAAAAAACAGCCAGGGACTGGGGCGGACGCCTGTGGTCTCAGCTACTTGGTAGGCTGAGGCAAGAGACTCGCTTAAGTCCAAGAATCTGAGGTTGTAAGCTATGACGTCACGGCACTCTGCCAAGGGCAACATAGTGAGACTGTCTCAAAAAAAAAAAAAAGTTGAGGGACCTTCTGCGTCGTTGAAACATCTCGGGTTCCAGTGGTGCAGGCTGGTCATGGTTGCCCTCCTCGGGTGAAGTTACGTGTTGCATGTGGCCTCTTCTCCAGCTAAGAAAGAGGCGCAGCGCCGGGGGGTATGGCTGTGGAGGCAGCACCCCCTTCCTCTGGCTGCGTGACTCAGCCCACCTGCCAAGTGCCGGGAAGCTGCTAGTGGAGCCCAGAGCAGGAGGAATCTGCTCTGCCCGGG
Organism: Arctocebus calabarensis; assembly: GCA_963573935.1. NCBI lineage: Eukaryota > Metazoa > Chordata > Mammalia > Primates > Lorisidae > Arctocebus > Arctocebus calabarensis. The sequence continues at coordinate 1,123 of CAUYON010185580.1, forward strand.
GCCAGGCTGCCCTGCAAGCTGCTCTGGGCCTTGGACCACATAACGCAACGCAGCTTCACTGTGCTGGAGGTGCGGGTGGCAGATTGGGGTGCTGTGTGGAGCCTTTGTCAGGCCCCTGCGGGTGAGCTGCAGGGCAGACACTCAGGATTTTGAAGCAAGGCCCTGCCATCCTCCGCAGATAACTGTTCTTCTGAGGGACAGGTCTTGGACTGCTACTAGACCTTACTAGAAACTGAACACTTGACTTTGGGCCACCAAGTTACCAGGTGACTGGAATACCCATAATGAACCGGGTGATCTCTGACCCACTGACCCGTAAAGTTGGGTGTGCATGTCAACACTTTATCATCCAGTGGACCTGGCGTGTGCTTGACTGGGCTGGAGCAGGCCCTGTGGGCACAAGTAAGTTCCATGAAGAAGTGGCCCATCAGCTGGGTGTTGTGGCGGCACCTGCCTGGGACATCCCTGTAGAACAGCGGTGAAGGGAACTTTGAGCAGCATACCTACCTGGTCACTCACTTTGCTTGGAAGGAAAGTGGCCAGACCTATGATTATACACCCATTCACCGACTGTAGGAAGTAGTTTGGCTAGACCAGCGGTTCTCAACCTGTGGGTGGCAACCCCTTTTAACTATATTAAAGGGTTGCAGCATTAGGAAGGTTGGACTAGACCGTCAGGGATTTGGAGGAAACATGATTAGAATTTATTGTTAAAATAGAGATAGGGTCTTGCTGTGTTGCCCAGGCTGACCTTGAAATCCTAGGCTCTAGTGATCCTAGGTAGTTGAGGCATGACACCTGGCTAAAACTGTGATGACAAAGAAATTTGAGGAAGAGGTAAAACCTATCTGAACAGGCAAAACTGTGACACTGTTTCTGTCCCATGTGAATGCTCAAAGGATGGTCTCAGCAGAGAAGAACTTTAATAATTAGGTGGCTAGGATAACCTTTTCTGTGGACACCAGTCAGCCTCCCTCCAGCCATCCCTGTCATTGCCCAATGGGCTCATGAACAAAGTAGCCATGGTGGCTGGGTTGGAGGTCACATATGTGCTCAGCAACACGGAACTCTACTCACCAGGGTCAGGCTGGCTATGGTCACTGCTGGGTGCCCTGTCTGCCAGCAGCATAGACCAATAATGAGGCCCCAGCATGGCACCACTCCCAGGGGTGGTCAGCCAGCTGCCTGGCAGGTTGAGTGCATCGGGCCACTCCCATCACGGATGGGACAGGGCAGCATTTTGTTCTTAACAGAACAGACACTTAACTCTGGATACAAATTTGTCTTTGCTACACACAATGCTTCTGCCCAAACTAGCTCTGAAGGCCTGGTCCTCCTCCCTCGTATTCCACACAGCATTGCTTCTGATCAAGGAACTCACTTCGCTGTCAGAGAGGGTTGGCAATGAATGCTCGTAGAATTCACTAGCCTCACTACATTCTGTGCCATCCTGGGGCAGCTGGCTTCACAAAACAATGGGGCATCCTTCTAAAGACGCACTCACAGCACCAGGGGGAGGTTTTACCTGGAGGGGCTGGGTGGGGTCCTCTGGATGGCTGTCAGAGCTCTCCCTCAGCCGCCAGAGTGTGGCGCTCTCTCCCACAGCGGAATGAGAGTGGCACCATCACCATCTCCTTAGCCACCCACCACCAACATTTTTGCTTCCTGTTCCCACAGCTGTGTGCTCTGTGGCCTAATCATCTTAACTCCAGAGGGAGAGTTACAAGAGACGACAATGATTCCATTGGACTGGAAGTTACGACACCCACCCAGCCACTTTGGATCCCTCATGGCTCTGGGTCAACAGGCAAACAGAGTTATGGTGTCGGCCACAATGCTCAATCCAGACTACCCAGGAAATCAGAGTACACGCACTGTGGGGGTGGAGTGTGTTTGGGATACCAGTGATCCCTTAGGGCGTCTCAGTGTTACCACGTGCTTTGACTGAGGTCAACAAGAAATCACAACAACCCAATCCAGGCAGGATCACTAAAGACCCAGGCCCTTCAGGAATGAAGGTTTGGCTCACATGACCCTCTGAGGTGCTTCTAACAGCATTGGCAATGAGGAACAGGCGGTGGGAAAGGCAGTTACAAAGAGTCATGATCCCAGGTGGCACCTGTGGCTCAAAGGAGTAGGGTGGTGGCCCCATATGCCAGAGGTGGTGGGTTCAAACCTGGCTCCAGTCAAAAACTGCAAAAAAAAAAAAAAAAAAAGAGTCACGCTCCCACGTGCCCAGTCACCAAAGAGAGGACTGCAGTTGTCATGAGTGTTTCCTTCTTATTTTGTATGAATATATTTGTGCGTTTATACACATATGTTAAGAAAGTATCTTGTTTTTATTCCTCTCTTATTTCCTTATTATGGAACATAAGAAGCATTGACTTTGTATTGAAATTTAAGCATCATAAATTTTATATCGCACTATTTAAGTTGTGGGATATCAGAAAAGTACAGGTCACCTGAGGACATTACCTTCTCTTCTGGGGAAGGGATTAGTGTATTTTTGTTCGTACACGGGATAGGTCACGTTTGGTGAATTGTGACCTTGCCATTGTCATTATTTCAGATTATGGTTTAAAGAGATGCGTATGGGTGCTAAATCAATGAGGCATGGGCATGGGGCTAAGGGAGGCCCAGATACTAGGTGAGATGTCATTACCGGTGTGTCTGGGAGGGTGTTTGTCGATGAGATCAGTATCTGAATCAGCAGGCTGAGGCTGGGCACAGTGGCTCATGCCATAATTCCAGTACTCTGGGAGGCTGAGGTGGGTGGATCCCTTGAGCTGAGGAGTTTGCGACCAGCAGTAAGATCCCCGCCCTGGGTGGCGCCTGTGGCTCAGTGAGTAGAGCGCCGGCCCCATATACCGAGGATGGCAACAAAAAAATGGCCGGGCATTGTGGAGAGCGCCTGTAGTCCCAGCTACTCGGGAGGCTGAGGCAAGAGAATCGCCTAAGCCCAGGAGGCGATTTTCTTTTGGAGGTTGCTGTGAGCTGTGTGATGCCACGGCACTCTGCTGAGGGTAACAAAGTGAGAGTCTGTCTCTAAAAAATAATAGTAATAATAATAATAAAAATAAAAGAGACCCCTGTCTCTACTAAAAATAGAAAAACTAGCCAGGTATGGTGGTGTGTGTCTGTAGTCCTAGCTACTCAGGAGGCTGAGGCAAGAGGATTGTTTGAGCCCAAGAGTTTGAGGTTGCTATGAGCTATGACACCAGGGCACTCTACCAAGGTGAGAGAGTGGGGGGTGGGGGGAAGAATCAGCAGACTGAGTAAATTAGATCCATCCTTCCCCATGTGGGTGGGCATCCATTTCGGTCTTTTGAGGGCCTGCGTAGAACAAAAAGGAACAGAGGAAGGGTGAATTCACTTTCCTCTTGAGTTGAAACCCCTCTTCTCCTGCCCTCAGGCACTGGTGCTGCTGGTTCTCAGCCCTCCAGACCTGGACTAGAACGTACACTGCTTCCCCTCCAGTTTTCAGGCCTGCAGACATGAAGAAGCAGACAGGAGGTCATGGGACTTCTTGGCTTCCATAACTGCATGAGCCAATTGTCATATTCTCACTCTCTCTCTCGTGTACATCTCCTATTGGTTCTGTTTCTCTGGAGAACCATGATAAATATGGATACAGATATAAAGAAATACGAGAAAGGGGACTTGTGAGAGGTGTTGGATCAGCGCATGGCCAGAGGCTGAGGAGTCCTACTCTGGCCGGCCCAAGGTGAGACCCTGAGATGCTGACAGTCCAAAGTCCAAATGTCTCAGAACCACAGAAGTTTCTGGTGCAACTCTCAGTCCAAGGCCAAAGGCCTGAGAACCTGGGGGACGGCTGGTGTAAGTCCAAAGGCCGAGGAGTGTGTAGTTGTTCAGGTCAGGAGATGAAATGGGTCCCAGCTCCTGCAGACAGCTCAGAGTGTTTGCCTTTTCTGTTTTCATTATCCAGGGCCCAGAGATTAGACGGTGCCCACCCACACTGCAGTGCACTCAGAGTCATGTGCTGATCTTTGGCATCCCCTCACAGACACACCCCAAAATGAGGCATCACTGGGTTTCTTGGTATTCTCTAATCCAGTCAACACCTAACAGTAATCATCACAACACCCAGGGTCCGAGAGTGCTCATTTGGGGGTGAGCATGCTTCTTCCCCAGTTCCCTTTCCCTGGATAGTATGGGGGAGCCTGTTCCTAGTCTGGGTGCTGTGAGTGGTCTGGTGCCCCGTGCACAGGCCCAGCCGTGCAGGGAGCAACCTGGTGGAGGCCTTGCCCGGTCAGCCTCCTGGCCTGAGGCAGTCTCTCTGCAGCAGCTCCTAGGCGCCCAGGCCTTCCCTGGCCTCACCCTCCCTTGTCTGTGTCCAGCAGCCCAGAGCAAGCAGCGACTCCCCACCCCATCACTGCAGATGGCCCGCATGAAGGCCGGGTTGCCAGGCACCCACACGTAGTACTTCATCCTGTTCTTGCTGCTTGTGATGAGAATAAGCAAACACCCTGCAGGCCGCACAGGCTGGGGCCTCAGCTCCGGAGCCCAGGGGACCCTGGGACCAGTAGCCCCCATTCAGGATGCCCCTGAGGCAGAGACAGCAGGCTGTGCCCTCATCCAGCCTGCCTGGGAAAGGGAGGCCCTGCCAGGCAGGGAAGCATCTCCATTCACAAAGAGGCACAGGGCCTGGAGCTCACTGACATGTCACACAGTGACAGAGCCAGCCGTCTCTGGACCATCCCCAGAGCTCGGCCCAGGCTCCGTTCCACTTCCCGCCTCACACACAGTGAGGGACTCCTCTCCTCAGTCTTAGCCTCTGGAGCAGGCAGGGCTGCCCACTGTCTGTGCCCACCACCTCCTCTGAGGCCAGGCTGACCTGCTGCCCCTGCCTCCACTTGAGCCCCAGTCCGGCAGCCACGTGCAGCCAGCTCTTGGAGGGTGGGTGGCTCTGGGCGGGCTGGCCACGTCTAATACAGTGAGATCTCCTTCTCGCACTTTTCCTTCAGTTCTTTAGACACGTTTCCCACACCCAGGATACCCTAGGAACATTTTTGACCGATCTCTCCGATATGTGGGCCATCCTTTCATGTTTCTTTGCATATCTTGTAAATTTTTTGCTAAAAACTGGACATTTTAGACAACATAATGTCATTACTCTGGAAATAAGATTCTTCCTCCTCCCCAGGGTTTAGTGTTGCAGTTTTATTTGTGTAGAGGTTTTTCTGTAAAGTCTGTATTCCCTGTTGTGCATGGACACTGGAATCACTGCTCAGTTACCACGGTGACTGGCTACTGATTACACAGAGATTTCCTTAAATGTTTAAGTCTCCCAGGCCTTGCTGAGAGGCTCTGCCAGGGTACCCCCTCCTCACTCCTCCAGGCAGCCAGCCGCTCTGCCTTAGCCTTCACTTCCTTCCCGCTCAGCCTCAGGGCAGCCAGAAGTGAGCTCCTGAGACCCCATGGGGCCTTTCCTGAACCTGTGCACAGCCCCCTGCATTCCCAGGAACATGTTGGAGCATTTCCAAGCACCTGTGCAGCTTTCATGGCTCAGTTTTTCCTTGAAAGCCTGTTGGTTGGTGCGTGGTATCTGCTGTGCACCTCCACCGGGAGCTGTGAGATTAACCCATGTCTTCCAGACATTTTTTGAGCAGTGCTCTTTAGAAAAAGCTTTCCGTCCTGGGGGAGCTCTGAGTCAGGTCAAATAAAAGCTGCCTTGCAAGTAGGATTTTCTGAGGAAGCACTAGACATGTCAAATGATGACAGCTCTCAGGCTTGAGGCTTTGAAGGGGCCCCGAGCCCATTCTGCCGCCCCCCTCATCCGGTGGTTGCCAGGCTGCTTGTCTTCATTGTGGTTGTGGGATGTTGATTTTCAAGGGCTCCCTCAGGAGCTGTTGAATACAGTGAACCACTGCTCAGCAATAAAACAATGAAAACTGAGGCAGCGCCTGTGGCTCAGTTGGTGGCATTGGCCCCATATACCCAGGGTGGTGGGTTCAAACTCGGCCCTGGCCAAACTGCAACAAAAACATAGCCAGGCATTGTGGCGGGCAACTGTAGTTCCAGCTACTCGGGAGGCTGAGGCAAGAGAATCCCCTAAGCCCAGGAGTTGGAGGTTGCTGTGAGCTGTGATGCCACAGCACTCTACCTAGGGCAATAAAGTGAGACTCTGTCTCTACAAAAAATAAATAAATAAATAAAACAATGAAAACTGACCCACACAGAGATGAATCACAAAATAACTGTGCTGAGTTAAAGAACCCAGACAAAAAAGAAGACATGCGACATGATGCCATTTATGTAAAACTCCAGAAATGCAAACTAATCTCTGGTGACCTGGAAAGAGGGTGGCTCCCTGGGCAGGGGCAGGGGGAAGGAAATAGGGATTATGAAGGCCACAGAGGATCCTTGGGGGTGATGAAGATGTCCATTATCGGTCTGTGATGAGTTTCAGGGGTGTAAACACATGTGAGAGCTCACCAAGCTGTACACCTGGAGTGCGTGCAGTTTGTGGGGTATAAACTACATACCTCAATGAGGCTTTTGTTTTTGAGACAGAGTCTCACTTTGTTGCCCTTGGTAGAGTGCCGTGGTGTCACAGCTCACAGCAACCTTCAGCTCTTGGGCTTAGCTGATTCTCTTGCCTCAGCCTCCCGAGTAGCTGCAACTACAGGCACCCTCCACAACACCCGCTATTTTCTTTTTTTTTGCAGTTTTTGGCCGGAGCTGGGTTTGAACCCGCCACCTCTGGCATATGGGGCTGGCGCCCTGCTCACTGAGCCACAGGCGCCACCCACACCCTCTATTTTCCGTTGCAGTTTGGCCGGGGCCGGGTTCAAAACTGCCACCCTCGGTATATGGGGTCGGTGCCCTACTCACTGAACCACAGGCGCCACTCCAAGTTTTATTTTTTTTAATTAAAAGATGACTTGGTGGCTCAGTGCCTGTACCTCAGTGGCTAGGGCACCAGCTACATGCAATGGAGCTGGAGGGTTTGAATGCAGCCTGGGCCTGCCAAACAGCAATGATAACTGCAACCAAAAAATAGCCAGGTGTTGTGGTCGGTGCCAGTAGTCCCAGCTACTTGGGAGGCTGAGGCAAGAGAATCGCTTAAGCCCAAGAGTTTGAGGCTACTGTGAGCTATGACGCTACAGCACTTTATAGAGGGCGACAGCTTGACACTCTGTCTCAAAAAGAAAAGATGACTTGCATCTTAGTCTGAGAATAGTTTTCTCCCTGGCCCTTTCCCCAGCCCCAGTCTGCCTGCACTCAGAGTTGATGTGACCTGCCTCTCACAAAGACGCAGACTCCCTGCAGGTCCCGGTGGACGTGGCTCTGTCCTCACCTGCCTCTGGCTCTCTGCTGTCTTGGCGAGCAGGTCCATTATCACTGCTGGCTCTATCACCGCCACTGCTCCCTGGTCAGCATCTACTCACCCTTTAACGCTGCTCCCACTGCTCTCCCGTCCAGGCTTGGCCACCCTGCTGTCCCCAACTCCTCTGTGTGTGCAAAGGAGTCACCGTGGTCAGGCTCCAGAGGGAGCAGGACTGCTATTCTTTCTCCTGGGCACTGTGAAGTGCTCAGCAGTTAAACATCTGCTGGTGGAAACAAATTCAGCAGAACTCAGGAAACGACCGAGGCCTGGCAGAGTGTCCCCTGGCAGGTGCGCGATGGCCGTGCTTTCCTGGCTGAGGGGCATCTCAGCTGACGTAAAGTGAAAAAGGTCACTGTGGTCTGCCTCACAAGTGACCTCTTTCCCTAGTTAGCAGATGCCCTCGGGACACCCTGGAAGGCCCCCTGGCCGCAGCCTGAGGTGGACCAGCCTGGCTGAGGGAGGAAAACTGTCCACACCCTTCTGTGTGCCTTGGGCTCTCTCCTCTGAGAGCCCCTGCCCCCAGGTGTGGAGGGCTGCGCGGTCACCAGGAGCTTTGTGGGGAATCCCATACCCACGAGTCTTTGTTCAGACAACCGCTCTGCTCCAGCCCGGGAGTGGCCCCTGAAAGCCCCTCTGTGAGACAGCCAGGGAGGGGGCCTGAAGAAGGCCCATCCAGGCAGGAGGCGCCCCCGTGGGGCCTCCCCCCTACCCCCTCCGCACGCTGCCTGCCCAGAAGGCTGCAAGGCTGGCCAGGTTTGTCCTCGTGGATGCACAGCCTTTCCAGGTGGCAGGCGGCCAGGTAGGGCTGGCCTGCGGGTGTCTGGCGCACGGCCCCACAGCTGGCTAGACACTGCAACCTTTCCCCCACTTCCAGCTCGGGCCTCCAGATGGATTCCGGGCGCCTGAAGTTTACACACGTCACACGTCTCTGGCACAAGGGCCCCCCACCTTGTTATTCCCTACTCTAGGCTTCAAGGTCCACCCTAGAGAACAGAGAGGGGGCGCCCTCCCCGAGTCGGCCAGGCCAGCGGTGCTGAGCACGGGACCCACCCTCCATGGGGGAGGCTGCAGGACCTGAGGCGTCCACAGCCTGGCCCCTCCCCAGTGCTCTCGGTTTTCCTCCATTAGGTGGAAAAGACACTCCCTGAACGTCATCGTCACGAGGGCCGCAGGCTCAGTGACCTGACACAGAAGTGTCTCAACAAAATGCCCCATCTGAGACCCTGGCCTCTGTCCATCTGCTTGGCGTTCACCCCGCCACCCCGACTGACTTTTCTGCTGTTTCTGCTCCTCAGTGTCACAACCCCAGGGTGCCTCCACCCTCACCCCACACCTGTCCTCCACACCAGGAGGAGAAGCCCCTTGCATCACTCCTTGAGGAAGACAGAGCGGTGACCACCCTCCCGGAGGTCCACAGTGGGGCAGCAGGGCCTAGGTCTGAACCCAGAACTCCATGTCTCCACAATAGTAGCACAGGGCACAGATGGAGAAACTGAGGCACAGAGCGGCAAGAGACTCCCTGAAGCAGGTGCCTGATGCATTGGCCCCAGTGACCTCCAGCCCCAGGCCCTGTCTGGACCAGGACTGGACCCAGGAGCACAGAACTTGGGGTGGGAGTACAGGGGTGTGGTATGGGAGTAGACTCCACTCCTCCCCTGCCTGCCTGAGGGGTGAGAGGGGCCACTTTTCCTCTTCCACCTCCTGACCCTGCCTCCATCCCCTGCCCTAGGAGAAGGACACAGGGCAGACATGAATCTGTCCATCCAAGTGGAAGCTGCAGACACTGCACGCCTTCAGCCATCTCTGCTTTTCGGAGGTGCTCCTGGCTCCAAGCCTGCTGTTCTGTCAGATCTGGGCAGGGGGTCGCCCCTGAAAGCATGATGACTGCAGGGCAGATGGGCACCATCAGCTTTCAGCTTCCACCTGCTCCCGCCTCCCCTACGGCCGGTCTTGTTCTTGAGGTCTGGGGTAGGACTTAGCAAGCACGCCTGGGAAGTGGCATCCACCAAGCCATAGAGCCTCTTGTTTGCCTCCAGATCCCCAGGGCCTCTGCCCTCCAGGCTGAGGCCAGCGTGGGTCTGCCTGCAACTGCCCCGCTCCTGGAATGGGCTCTGGCTTAGTCTGTTTGGGCTCTTTGAACAAAATACCATGGATTAGATAATTTATAAACAACTGAAACTTCTCTCTCACAATTCTAGAGGCTGGAAGTCTGAGGTCAAGGGCCAGCAAGGTAGGTTCTGGTGAGGACCCCTTTCCGGATATGGGTGGCCGCTGGCTGTGATGATGGAAAGAGAGGAGCTGGCTTACTGCCCCTCTCACATGGCACTGATCCCTTGATGAGGGCTCTGCTCTTGTGACCCGATCATCTTCCAAAGCTCTCACCTCCTAAGACCATCATCCCCTTGGGGGTTAGAATTCCTGCCTTCCTGCCCCTATCTCTCCCTCCCTCCCTCCCTCTCTCCCTCCCCCCTACCTTCTTTCCTTCCTTCCTTCCTTCTTTCCTTTTTTCCTTCCTCTCCTTCCTCCCTCCCTCCCTTCCCTCCTTCCTTTTCTTTCTTTCGACAGTCTCACTCTGTGCCTTACGTAGAGTGCTGTGACATCATAGCTCACAGCAGCCTCAAACTCCTGAGTTCAAGCAATCCTCTTGCCTCAGCCTCCTGTGTAGCTGGGACTACAGGTGTGTGCTACCACGCCTGGATAGTTTTCTGTTTTTAGTAGAGACAGGGTCTTGTTCTTGTTCAGGCTGATCTTGAATTTCTGAGCTCAAGGGATCCACCAGCCTCGGCCTTCCAGTGGGCTAGGGTTACAGGCGTGAGCCATTGTGCCCACCCAGGGGTTAGGATTTCAACATAAAAATTTTGAGGGGACATAAACCTTCAGACCACAGAGGGCTCCTACCTGCCAAATCTAGGACAATTCGAGCATCAAAATAAAAAACTTATTGAACAAAACAGACTATCACAAGTCCATACTGACAGAGATTGTTAAATTTTTTTTATTTCTGGGCGGTGCCTGTGGCTCAGTGAGTAGGGCGCCGGCCCCATATACCAAGGGTGGCAGGTTCAAACCCAGCCCCAGCCAAACAGCATCAAAAAATAGCTGGGCGTACTGGCGGGCGCCTGTAGTCCCAGCTACTGGGAGGCTGAGGCAAGAGAATCGCCTAAGCCCAGAAGTTATAGGTTGCTGTGAGCTGTGACTCCACAGCACTCTACTGAGGGCGATAAGGTGAGACTCTGTCTCTACAAAAAAAAAAAAAAAAAATTATTTCAAAAATTAAGAGGAATACTCATTACAAAATAAAAAGAGTAACTTACATGGAGACACCTGCCAGACAGCACCTTGCTCAGGAGACCACAGTGGTTGCACAATCCTAATGTTATCATATGGAAACCCTGGGCAAACCCACGAGGAGACCCACAGTGTGCATTTTCCCTCAGGGAGACCTCAGGGAATTTTCTTTTTTGGGTGTGTGCAGTTTCCGGCCTGGCCGGCTGGCGCCCTACTCCTTTGAGCCACAGGCGCCGCCCGCCTCAGGGTATTTTCCAGCCTGACAGCTTTCTAAACTCCAGTGTGCTGGCGCCTGTTCCTGTCCCTCTCCTGCTCCTCCTCCTCTTCCAGTGTACTCACTTCACTTGCCAGGGGGACGGAGCCTAGGCTGCTGGGGGTGGCTCCACAAGGAGCGTCTTCCTGGAGACGTTGCGTCTGGGGAGGGGGAGGAAGGAGAGTGTCGGAACTGCGCCCAAATCAGTGGAGGAGGGAAAGGGAGAGAAGGGTTGGACCCCCAGGGCAGAGAGGCAAACAGGGGTGGGAAGAGAGGGCCAGAGCTTGGCTTCAGTGTCCTTAGGGGACTCAAAGGCAGGCAGCTGCAGCCCTATTACTGGGGTGCTGAGCAACGGCAGACCCCAGCACCCCTGCCCTCAGGTGCTAGGAGGGCCGGCCACCATGCTGGGCAGGGTGAATTTCATGTGGCAGCTGAGGCCTCACTGGGCAAGGAGCAGCAGTGACAGGTGCGTGCGTGCGGATGTGCTTGTGTGCACACCTGCAAGTGCACGGTGTGTGCATGTATGTGTGTGTGTACATGGGATGGGGGGTGGTCAGCCTGGCTCGCTTGCTGGTGGCTTAGCTGCTAAGTTTAGGAAGAGGGTGCCTGGGCTTCTCAAGAATCTCTTACATCAGTAGCCCTGCGTCATGGGACATTTTTAGCTATTCCATTTCTTCAGGGAAATTTGCCATCAGAAAGGGCATGCCAGCCTGGAGTCAGAGGGATGCCTTCCAAGGGGAAAAGGACAAGGAAGGAGCTGCTTTCCCAGGCTCTTATCCCATTCAGGGCATTGCGTTGGGTGCTGGGGACTCAGCTCATTTGCAGGTCTGCACATCTGCATGAATGCCAGTCAGGGTTCTGGGTTGCAAGCAACAGAAAATTCTCTGGCTAATTTGGGCAGAAAAGCAGCTCTAAAAATCCAAAGGAAAACTGGGGAAACAGACAGGACCACAGCCAAGGCACCTGGATGCAGACTGTGTAGGACACACCCTCCCCCTTACCTTGCTGCCACCCAGGGGCAAATACTGCCCACTGGTCCCTCCTGGGGCATTACCCGGGGCAGAGGGAGTGTCCCTCCGCCTATGCTACAAGCCTGAGCCATGGCTGCCGGGAAAGGAAGGGGACAGCAAAATGAGGGCTTCCTGGAGCCAGGAAGGGTGGGGTGAAGGCTACTGTAAATGACCCAAGTCCCTACACTTCCTGCAGACTCTCTGAAAGGTGGGGAAGTCAGGCAACTGAAGCTGCTGGGTCATCAGGAACTGCCCAGGGAGGCCCATGCAGCTGTGGTCCAGAAGCCTTCACAGAAGAGGTGACATAATACTGGACAGTAGGCTCGGCATCTCTAGCTCAAGTGGCTATGGCGGGTTCGAATCCAGCCCGGGCCTGCCAAACAACGACAACTGCAACCAAAAAATAGCTGGGCGTTGTGGCGGGTGCCTGGAGTCCCAGCTACTTGGGAGGCGGAGGCAAGAGAATCGCTTAAGTCCAGGAGTTGGAGGTTGCTGGGCGCTGTGATGCCACTGCACTCTACTCAGGGCAACAGCTTGAGGCTCCGTCTCAAAAAAAAATCCTGGAAAGTGAAGCTGAGCTCCAGGGTAGAGAGCACTGGGGCCAGAACATTCCAGGGCTGGGCTAGGTGGGGCAGAGCTGGAGACTTGGGTTGGGGACCCAAGGGGAGGGAAGAGAGGGAGCTGTCTTCCTCTTTCCCTTCCAGGGTCTCCTTGTACCCAGTGGGGTACAAAGGGGCCACCCCTCCATGCTACACCCTTCCCTGCCTCTCCAGCTGACACCAGGCACTGTCCAGGGCACCCACACCATCACCAGCGAGAAGCAGCCGGCCAACCCCAAGCCAGGCCTGAGACTCTTCCTCCCTGCTCCCAGATGCCTTTGGCACTGGTCCTGGGGAAGGGAGGTGAGACAGAGGGGTTTTGAACAGGGGAGTTCTAGCTCAGCTTTGGGCTGCAGAGACGATTCTGGCTACGATGAGTAAGACGATGAGTAAGATGATGAGTAAGAGGCTGCGAGGCAAAAGTCCAGATCAAAAGTCCAGATTACCCAGATCAAATGAGGGCAGGGAACACAGTGGGACTCTGAGAGCAGGCAGAGAGGAAGGGCTGACCCAGCTTGGGCAGACTGGACACCGAAGGAGAGGGGGAGGCAATGTGCCAGACTAAGCCTTCTCAGAGGGAAGGGGAGGCTGAAGCTCCATCCTGGAGGACCTCTGCCAGGTTGACTTTGATCTGTTCATTAACCCTAGTTCCTGGAATGCTTCTAGGAGTTCTACTTTCACTTACTTACTGTAAATCCTATCTGCAGGTCAATAGAACCTCGGTGTTGTCTACAAATCCTATCCCTAGGCAAATTTCCTGTGGCGCTTAATCCCTGAGTTTCTCAGCGGCCTGAGACGTGACTTCTGTTCCTAATCTCCGGTCAGTGTTTCTGAGAAGCTGGATTCGTCGGCCTCTGTCTTTGTCCTTTGGGGAAGGACAGAAATAGTGTGCTGGCTTGTCGCCTGTGACTCAATGGGCTAAGGCGCCAGCCACGTACACCTGAGCTGGTGGGTTCTAATCCAGCTTGGGCCCGCCAAACAACAATGACGGTTGCAACCAAAAAAAATGGCCGGGCGTTGTGGCGGGCGCCTGTAGTCCCAGCTACTTGGGAGGCAGAGGCAGGAGACTCGCTTGAGCCCAGGAATTGGAGGTTGCTGTGAGCTATGATGTCACAGCACTCTATCCAGGGTGACAGCTTGAGGCTCTGTCTCAAAAAAAAAAAAAA
>CAUYON010185581.1:0-16722 GCA_963573935.1 Arctocebus calabarensis
CACGAATGGATTAATAAATTGTGGTACATGTATACTGTGGAATACTATGCAGCTTTAAAGAAAGATGGAGACTTTACCTCTTTCATGTTTACATGGATGGAGCTGGAACATATTCTTCTTAGCAAAGTATCTCAAGAATGGAAGAAAAAGTATCCAATGTATACAGCCCTACTATGCAGCTAATTTATAGCTGTTATATGAATGGTATAACCCAACTATGACACAAGAATATAGGGAAAGGGGCAAGGGTAGGGAGGAGAGAAGGGAGGTTGGGGCAGAGGGAGGGTAATTGGTGGGGCCACACCTACGGTGCATCTTAGAAGGGTACAGGCAAACCTTGCTAAGTGCAGAATACAAATGTCTTCATATAATAATGGAGAAATTGCCAGGAAGGCTATGTTAATTAGTTTGATGAAAATAGTTAAGATTGTATATGAAACCAGCACATTGTACCCCTTGATTGCACTATTGTGCACAGCTATGATTTAATGATAAAGATAATAAAAATAAAATAAAATAAAATTGGGATAGTAATATTTCCTTACATATTTGTGACAAGCAGATTGTAAAAAAAAAAAAAATAAAGTTTAATGCAGTTCTGTCATCTTTTAAAAGATGAAAGAAGAAAAGATACTTTATATGATCATTTATTCAGATATAAATGTGTATACATATATATGTATTCATACAAGTGTTTTTGCAAGGTTTGAAAATTTTGTGTTATCTATATATGTACTATTTAGAATTTTACATTTTGTATAGATGTGAATGATGGTCCACAAGAATGATGTTATTAGCATCAGTGTTCTCTCTATTTTTGGTTTCATTTCTCAGTTTATACAGTTTTCCTGACGCTCACTGTGCTTGTGTATACATTTGACATAGCAAGTTTCTCATGGTGCTGCCTGGAATACTGTTTCAGTTCCTCCTTTACTTGAGTTTGCTAATTTTGTTTTGGATATATACATTCTCTTTATGTCATGATTTTTCCCCAGTAACATTAGATAATCATTGTTGATTAGTGGTTGTTTCTTGAATATTACATTTAATAGCAATAAAAAATAAAATATTACTCATGCAAATTGTTAATATAATGTTAAAAGAGGTTATGATTAAAATAGGCATCTTTCAAATGAAATGTCTCTTGTTTGTACTTACTAGAATATAAGAATAAAGTTTTAATTTCAGTAATTTGTGGTTACATCTCCAATCTAGCTCTTTGAGTATAATTTAAAATGTAACAAATTAGAAAAGAAAAATATTTATTTAGTTTAACTGACTTGCTATGGCAAATTTTGAAGAGAAGCTCCTGGAGCCTTAGTAGATGCTTACTATTTATTTTGCTGAGTAGTTGTTAAGTGTGGTATGCTCTCACACCACCTTTGGTAATGTGCATCCTTGTAAGCCTCATTCTACTGATTCATTCTCACAAAATGCAGAAGCAACTTTGTTTTGTTCTGTCAATTGTTTTTCTTGTTGATAGATGATAATTATCCACACTTGGGGTATTTGTGGTATTTCAATACCATATAGTATGTACTGATTGAATCAGGATGTTTAGGATCCTTCACTTCAAACATTTATCCTTTTTTTGTGTTGGGATCATTTCAAGTCCTTTGTTCTTGTTACTTTGAAATACACACTGTATCGTTGCTGAGTATTGTCACACTGTGCTTATATGGCCTGCTGTTAACCGTTAGAACTTATTTCTTCTAAGTTAGTACTGTATATTAGTACTCATTAACCTCCATCTCTTCATTCTCTCCCTCCTCATCTATCCTTCCCAGTCTCTGATATCTATTATTGCATGCTCTATATCCATGAGGTCCAGATTTTTAACTCCTACATGTGATTTTTTTGTCTTTCTGTGCTTCGTTTATTTCATTTAATGTAATGATCTCCAGTTGTATCCATGCTCTTGCGAATAACAGGCTTTCCTTCTTTTATATGGCTGAATAGTACACCATTGTGTATATAAACCATATTTTTTTTTCTTTTGTGTGCAGATGAGGTCTCACTATGATGCCCCACATGACCTTGAACCCCTCGTCTCAAGCAGTCCTCTCACCTTGGTCTCCCAGAGTGCTGGGACTATAGGTGTGCGCCACTGTCCCTGGTCCATATTTTCTTTGTATGTTCAAGCACTGATATACAGTTAGGGTGATTCCTTGTATTAGTTATTGTAACAGTGTTGCAATAATGTTCTGTCAAAAGTTCCCCAACTACATCTTTTGTACTACAAGCTTTCCCCAAATTGTAATGTTTCATTGCCCAGTTTTTCCAATTTGACTTGTAAGCATATTTTTACAATAGCAATTAGTGATAAATATAAAGTTTCCGTTATAGAATTTGACCTGATATTTGTCTTTTTAGGATTTGACAGTTTAAGGCAAGATAATTATAGACGAAAAATACTTTTCTAATAATAATATTTAATGTGTTAAAGGAATTGGCTTATCAATACTTGCATTTCTTAATTATACTAGTAGCATTTAATGATGTATCTTGAAAAGTTAGATAAATTATTCAGATAAATATAAAATTAATATTTATCTGAGGGGGAGCTTTCATGGAAGGAGTACTGAACTTAAAGTTCAAATACCTAGGCTCCAATATTCTGCCACTTATTAACTCAGTTTACTGAATTACTCCTAATTTTCTTATTGTTAAACTGGGAATAATTATGCATAATATTATTAATGTCTAGGGAGTGATATGATAAATGAGGTAATGTATGTTAAAGAGCTGTATAAATTACAAAGTGCGTTGAAATGTCAGCTATTACTATCGATATCTGTAAATGCTTTCATCCCTAGGTTTTTTTATCCCTAGGTGTTTCACTATTAACATTGTTAATAGATTTTAAATTTAGCAATGATGAAGCATGAAGGAAGAAATAAAAGGGGGAAATATTTCATGCTAAAGTAACATTTGCTATTATTAAATCAAAGAATTGTCTTTTTTCTGTTGTAAGCATTGCCAGTTTTTGACAATAGAGGTGGTCCCTGTACTTGTTATAAATATAGATTTTCTTTAAAAATATAGAGTTCAGAAATCATTGTTGAGAAAATTTCTTTACAGCTGTTTAAGGAGAAAATATACTAATACAAAAAGATTTATAGCTAGTTTGGAAGTAAAGATACATAATAAACTGGATAGGAGTGATATGATAGGTTGATATCTTTTGTGAACTAGGAAGACATAACTTTAGTTTTCTCTTGAAATGTAGATTAATTGTTATTTTAAATGCAGAGGACAAGAATTTAAATGTTCTCCCCAATATTTACAGAGAATTGGTGGTTGAATGAAGACTAGAAAATGTTACTTAGGATTATAAGTATTAGATATTATTATATCTTCCACAGTTAAGACACTATTTCAATAACCTTGTTTTATTTGGTAGTTGACAGGCTGAAAGATTGACCTTGGTTTCAATTCCATAAATAACTCTTGTGAGCTTTATTAATTAAAAACCTGTTTGCTCGCTCGTATTGCCCATTTTGACTATCGTTTTGTTTTTTCATACTCTAGGCCAGCAGTTTTCAACCTGTGGGTCGTGACCCATTTGTAAAAGTGAAAATACATCCTGTATACATCTGTATATCAGATTTTACATTGCGAATCATAACAGTAACGAAATTATAGTTATGAAGTAGCAGCAAAAATAATTTTGTGGTTGGGGGTCACCACAACATGAGGAACTGTATTAAAGGGTCATGACCTTGGGAGGCATTAGGAAGGTTGAGAACCACTGCTCTAGGCAATGCAAATAAACTCGATTAGATGGTTTACTCCTCAACGCACCAGTGTACTTGTACTTTAACATCCTATATCCTGTAGTCTGGCTTTTGGCTCACTGCTTGTAAGTTGGCCTCCTTGGGCATTGAACAACACTTCGCTGCCAAATTTAGCAGTCTTTTTTTTCCCATTCTGTCTTCTATTTTTCATTCCTGTCCTCCCTCAGGTTCTGTGACAACATGCTGTTCTGCCCCTCCTTCTACCTGAGTGACAGGCTTCTTTTCTCACCTCCACACTGTTGGTATTCTCCAAGTATATAACCACACGTGCACATATGCCAGGTAGTGCTGTGAAGAAAAGTAACATGGGCAAAGAAGACAGAGATGAGGTGCTGTTTTATATGGAGTGATGGGCAGAAACCTTAGATAATCTTAAAAGACTGAGAGAAAAAACCGTATGCAAACTTGGGAAAATGGAATTCCATGCAGAGGAAAAAGAGCCTATGGTGGAGTCAGCTTGGTTTGCTAGAGGATTAGGAAGGAGGCTATAGTGGCTGCAACCAGGGGCTTAGGGATAGAGGACTTTGAGAGAAGTTCCCTGAGTATTAGGTGAAGCTAACAGTTTTGAACAGAAGCATAACATGAGCTGGATCCTTCCTGGAAATTAGACTTGGTAGAGGGGCATGATGGAAACAAGGAGAAGGGTATATTATTCACATTTTTTGTAGGTTAATTAGCTGGTAACTGCAGAGTAATAATGAAGTCACACAAACTCCCATGGGACAATTAGTTTTTTGCTAGGATAATATCAAACTTTGCATTACTAATCCCACTCATATTGCAGTTCAGAACAGATCATTGATCAGATATTATGGCCAAAGTAACACAAACATGTTAAGTTTTGCCATTTATTTCAAAAGAGAATGTAATTAGAACTCAGTTTCCTAATATTGTAAATGGAATAATATCTGTTCATTGTTTAGTACAGTGTCTGATAAACACTGTAAGTGTTTAATAAAAATTAATTAGTATTGTGTGTTAGAGCACCCTTTTATCTTTCGTAACTCCCAGTACAATTTGAGATTATATAAATTTATTTACCTGTTCATTTTCTCAACAGTCCTGTAAACTTGATGAGACAAAAGATTATGCTTATCTTATTCATCCCATCATAATCAGCATAGTGCCTGATTACATATGTATATGTACACACACACACATATGTATATCTGATAGAATAGCATCACTACTGTCATTGTTATTTTCATCAACCTTATTATTAGCTGTGATAACAAAATGGAATAAACAAGAAAGAGTGGACTTTCTTGTAGAAGTCAAATCATTTATTTATTTATTTACAAATGTTAACTTTTAAATTTTGACAAAATGTATACCTGGAAAGCAGAATAGAGAATCCAGAAGATATACAAATGGCCAACAGTTATATGAGAAAAATGGCATTGATGTCACTAATTTTCAAAGTAATGCAAATCAGAAGCAAATGAAAGATTATCTCAAACCTCTCAGGAAGTGTATTACCAAAAACAAAGTAAAGCAAAACAAAAAACAATGGTGGTTAGGATGTGGAGTAATTGGAACTCCTTCAAGTTGTTGGTGGGAATGCAAAATGGTGCAGCCACCATAATAAACAGTATAGAGTTTCCTTGAAAAAGTAAAAAATAGATCATATGATCATAAGTAGATTTATAATCAGTGATCATATGGCTTACCATATGATCAAGCAATATACTTCTGGGAATTTAGCCAAAGAACTGAAATCAGGATCTCAAAGAGATATTAGTATACCATTGCAGCATGATTCACAACAGCCAAAATGTGGAAAACAACTAAATATCCATTGGCAAATGAATGTGTAAGAGATAGATGATATGTTCATGTAAGGAACACTATTCAGCTTTTTAAAAGAAGGAAATTCTGCAATAATGTGACAATGTGGATGAATCTTAAAGACATTTTGCTAACTGGAATAAGCCAGTGGAAGAAAGGCAATTACTTGATGGTTCCATTTGTATGAAGTATCCAAAATAGTCAAATTCATAGACTCAAAAGAGTAAAACAGTCATTGCCAGAAGTTGGGATTAGGAGAAAATGAGGGTTACTAGTCAAAGGGCATACAGTTTTAGGCAAACAAGATGAATCAATTCTACAGATCTATACATTATTCTATCTATAGTCAACAAAATTCTGTTATACACTTAAAAATTGTTAAGAGGGTAGATCTCACGTTGAGTTTTTACCACACCTACATGCAAAGATAGTGATTGATGGCGAACAATAAACTTCATTGGCTTTTAGGGCACTTAACAACTTTGCAATTTTTATTTCATTTCTACCCCTACTCATTCCCAACTCCACATGAAATTATTCTGTTGTTTTTACAGTTTTTGTTTTTGTTATCCTTCACATACATTAAAATGTACAAATGTTAGCTATGTAATTTTGACACTCTTAAATCTCCACATTTATTTCAATATAGAACATTTCTATCCAGAAATTTTCCTTGTCACTCTTCTTATTCATTCTGTTTCAGCAATCATTATTCTGATTTTTTTCACCTCCCATTAGTTTTTCTTGTTTGAGACTTCACATGTGAAATCACAAAATGTTCTTTTATAGTGTTTGGGGTCTTATACTCAGCATAAATTCTATACAATTTATCTGTGATTTTTGTGTGCATCAGTAATTTGTTCTTCTTTATTGCCAAGTAGTATTCTATTGTATAATGTATATTTCAATTTGTTTATCTTTTTTCCATTCTTCCAGTGGTTGTCTATTATGAATAAAACTTCTATAATCATTGATGTACAAATCTTTTGTGGAATGTGTATTTTTTATATGAAAATTTTCTGGTTCAAGGGGATAGGTGGATGTTTTTAAGAAACTGACAGTTCATTTCCAACATTTAAGTTGGGCATTTTACTTTCTCAGTAGCAATACATGATAGTTCAGTTGCTTTACACAATAACACCAGTTGACATTAGTTTTTTCCATTTTAGCTATTTTAATGGTTTAGTGGCATCTTGTAGTTTTCATACTCATTTTCTTGAAAACAAGTAATATTGAACACAGTTCTTTTGTGCTTATTGGCCATTATCCTGTTTTCAGTATATTTAAATATTTTTCCTATTTTTTATTAGATTGTTTTATTATTTGAATTATAAGTGTTCTTTGTATTTTCTGGATACTAGTGCTTTATCAGAATATTGTGACTTTTTCTCCTAGTGTATGACTTCTTTTTTTTTTCACGGTGTCTTTTTGTGAGCAAATGTTTTAAATTTTGATGAAGTCTAATTCATCTTTTTAAGTTATTGATTTGACATTTTTCCTAATATAACATTGTTACCCCTCAGTCACAGAGATACTCTCCTGTTTTATTCTAAAACCTTTCAGGATTCACAATATTTATTTTAGCATATGATATATCCTTAGTTTTTATATATGGTGTGAGGTAGCAACTAGAAGTTAATTTTCTTTTCTATAGAAACATCCAATGGTTCCAACACCATTTCTTAAAAAGTTTTTATTCAAACATCCTTGAATTTCTTTTGCACTTTTGTTGAAAATAAATTTGCCTTATTAAGTGTGGTTGTATTTCTGTAGTCTTTTCTGGTCCATTCGTCTATTTGTTTATCCCTAGGCCAATACCACACTCTTGATTATTATAGTTTTAAGTAAGAGTTAAGTCAGGTAGTGTTAATTCTCCACCTCTGTTCTTTTTCAAGGTAGTTTGTCTATTTTATTTTATTTTTTTCTGATATTTCCACATAGATTTTAGAATCCCTTTGCCAATTTCCATAGAAAAACATGGCTGAGATAGGGATTGAGTTAAATATATAGCTTCATTTGAGAAGAATATTTTTGTGTGTGTGTGTACATATTTTGGCAAGGGAAGGATTGATATCTTCACAAATTTTTATCTTCTGTTTACATGCACTATTTTTCCATTTAAGTTTAATTTAATAGTGTATATTTTTGAGGAAGCTTGGAATTTTTACCTTTAATATCCAATTATCTAATGTCTGTATTTTGTTGTTGCTTTGTGATCTTCATATAATACGGACCATGTTTTATGTTCAGTAAATCTCCAGGACATATTGCTGTACCAGGCACATAGTGGGACCTTACCTAATTAACATTTAGGCTCTCTAGTTAAAGTTTTTATAATTTTTGGAGTAGTTAATTGATTGGCTTTGCCCCTCTCTTAGCATTAAAGTATGCATCATTTTATTTTCATCATGGAAATTTAAACACCTTTTTCTCAAGCTAAATCTTGCCTCGTTTTTAGTATTGCCTTCCTTTGCTGGGCATTTTCAGTAAGGAAATATAATGCAGCCCTGAGGTTTTGGCAGGAAATCATATTGGCTGAGATTACTAACTGAGATGAAAACTACCATTTTAGAAATGATGGCATACTTTATTTTACCACCTTCTAGATGAAAAATAAGCATAAGTAAAACTAAAATTAAATAGCAGTTAATATTGAGGAAACTGAAGGTGCTTTTACTAAGGGACCTGGATTTCACTTACAAAATTCACTTCTATAAAAGGTCAAAGAGTGCCCGGCTTTTTTGAAGACCCATTTAATTTTATGACTTTCAGAAACAAACACTGTGAAAATAAAGATAATAATGAGGCTCTTACAATTTCATGCTTTAGTGTTTAGGTAATTGCTTGTTAAATTAAGAAGGTATTTTTTATGGACATGGGTATATCCCCTTCTTTTCTGGTGAAGGATATAAGGAACATTTTCATCTAATCTGGTTGGATTCTCTTTGGACCATCCAACAATTATTCCACTATGAATTTTAGTGGGTTAAATTAATTAATTTGTAACCAATTAAAGGTAATTACATATTTAATGATTATGTAATTATGTTACTAAAAATTACTTTGAGCCAAGTTTACACATGGAAAAACATACGACAAAGATGGCCTATTTTGGTGCAGGTAAAAAGGAAATGTCTATATTCTTTATTTTTCCAAATTATGATAAAATAATTAATAAATTCTTTCAAATAAAAGATCATCATTATAAAATACTTAAAAATCATCATTATAAAATACTTAAAACTAGTTAAAATTATTTCACCCTGGGCATTCACTTTTAAAAATAGTTGTTTTATAGCATACTCTTAAATAACATTCCTATCATATTGAAAAATGGGATTTTGATGGCAGTACTTTTATAGTGTGATAAGAATAGGTATATCTGCATACTTGAATTATAGAATTAATATGCTGATATCCTGAAATGGAAGGATTATTCATTGTATCATCTTATTAAGGCAGAGCATGTGTTAATTATGTTGTTTATGGTATACGTAGGGAAATTTAAATAACAATATTTCATTGAGCAACTTACTGCCTTGTACTTGAAAGAGATGTTTACTTTCTCTGCTAAGAAAAGTATTTTTTTTAACTCAAAGTTGTTCTACAAATGTAATGAGAAGATGCTACATAGCTTAAAATATTAGTTGCTTATATGAATGCAGCAGAACCTTCATAGTTGACCACCTCCTGAAGTTGACTTAATTTTCATAGACTGAACATACACCATATGTACATATCAGTACAGTAGGCTCAGGTCCTTATATTGACCACCTTTGTACATCGACCAATTTGTTATATCCCCTGGGGGGTCAATTCACAGAGGTCTACTGTATTTTAGACTTCATTCTTTAGTATAACTTTTGTTTTCCTTTTATTAACCAGATGTACAGCAGGAGAGTCATGATAAGAAAAGCATCACCATGAAATGAATTTAAATTGTTTTGGAGAGTATACTTCATTGTGCAAACCAGAAGCAAGTCCCTGAAAACCAATTTAATGGTCAGAAATACTTTAAGGTCTAACATTTCAATCAATTCCCATGCTTTCTTTCCTGAGATGGGCACAAATAGACTTCTAAATGTATATTTAAAAAGTGAGTTGATGCAGTGCTGCACTTTTGTGGTTCTGCTCAAGAAATTTTGCAGCAGTATTTTTAAAGTTTTTTTTAACCTATTGTAGGTTTACATTTCAGATAAGATAAAACATAAGCTCATTTATACATACATATAATTCATCAAGTTACTGAGAGTAAGATAAATTTAGTAGACTCATAATAGATGTTCATGAAACATTCTTTTTAAAAAGTTTATTACTAATAATCATGTATAGTAATATTTTTAGTTCATTAGAGGAAATTTAACCACTTATTGGCCCACTCCCTATTTTAGGAAGATATTGCTGTTAGGGCAATTGAATCTATCTTTTCTATAATACTTAATAGAAATGGTAACATGATGATAATGATAGTTATAATTATGATTATATTAACACCTATTATTTCTATGTGTCAGACAATATGTAAGTCATTTTACTAACATATTTATGAAGACACTTTGGAGCTCATTGTATATCCATTTTTCAGGCGCTAAATCTGATATTTGTAGAAGTTATATAGCAAGGTCACATTGCTATGAAGTGTTTTCTATATTAAATATGATATTACTATAATGGAATTGTTGCAGTGAAACAACTGGTTAGCTGATTATTTATGAAGACCTAATATTGGACTTTTATCTGCTATTCTAAAAAAAAAAACTTGATAAACCCTCAAATTGGCACATTTTAGAGCTAAATTGTTTCAATAGGCATATTAGGATATTCTGTTGAACTGTTTAAAAAATCAATGTGCTAAGATCTTATTCACTATTCTTTTGGTAAGCTGTTTTAATGGATAGATTCATTGTTCCTTTCTGAGAACAATTTGTATCTTCTATAAACATCCTTTCCCAATACTTCTCATTGTAAATAGGATCATTTTCTAAAGAATTCAGATGAGGTTTTTGTTTTCACAACATAGACTCAGTCACTTAGTTTTTTAACTCGCTCTGCTTAAACTCTGTCCTCCCCTTCATTTAGTCCCTGGTAGATTTGTGGAAGTGTCGAGAGTTGCTCTTTCTTTAGTCTAGTTCACTCCTGGAGAGGCCCTATGTACCTGAGCCTTTGGGGATAGGACTTTTCAGTGCTCCTCCCTCTTTTCAGCCACTCAGAGTTGTGGCCAAACTCTGCCTTGTATCTGCAGTTGGTCTTTTTAGACATTTTATATTTCTACCTGTGGCAGAGAAGACCTCTATTTAGTATGATGGAATATTAGGCCCTGAATGGGTTTACCTGTCCATCTATCAGAGGTAGGGGTGCTTTCTTTTATTCTTCCTTCACCTGCCTGTCTTTGCCTATGCCTTCTGTGCTGCCCTTTCCCAGGGGTGTAGGAAGTAGACGATGCTTAATGCCTTTTCTCCAGCATTTACTAGTTATCTCCCGCATGCTAGCACTCTCAGGGAGCTCTCTCTGGTCTCCCCCCATCTTTCTTCTAAACACTTAGCGGAGGCCTTTGGAAAGTAGCTGGTTAAGTGAATTTAAGCTTCTCTGTTGTCAAGTACCCACAGCAATCTCAAATTGCCATGCTAACTTGCAGTTTGTTAAAAATTTAGCTGCTCTCTGGTATTCTTTCTCTTCCACTTGGCTACACTTTATACTTCGATCTTTGCTTGAAGTGGTTTGTTCCTATTTTGATTTTATGTTACTTGGGTTGCCTTATTACTTTAGTCTCTGATGAGTTCAAGAAAAATGTTATATTTTGTTCTTTACTAGATTTTCGTTGTTGTTGGGGTGGGACAGTGTTCTTTGACGTTTTCTATATCCTAATTAGAAGCAGGAATTCCTTTTTAAATTTAATGATTAAAAAATTGTATTTTCATTTAGCAATATAGAGAAATTATTAAAACTAGAAGTTTGAAGTATTTTTCAATAGATGAAAAATGAAAATAAAAAGAGATTCTGAATCATCTGATGGCAAAAAATCATCACAAACATAACAAACTGTTCCTGAAGAATTTCATAATGAACTTCTAATTTCATCAAGACTATATCCCTTGTCTATCTGCATTCTAAAAATTGGAAGATGTAAACATATTCTTTTATTGAATAAAGGCTTTATTGTTGTTAAGATGCAAACCATCTTAAATTTTGGTATTTTTTTTGTTAACAGTGAATATGTGAAACTCTTACATTGACATTGAAAAGTAAACTATGCATATGTGAAGGAAAATAACCATTAATTTTATGTTGACATGTTGGCCAGAAACAATACAATTAGAAACAAATTTTAAAAGATAAAAACACTTGAATATCCATTCAATATCATTGTTAATATTATTTGTCAATTTATACATTCAATTTATATTTATATTATTTATCAAATTATATTGTCAGTATACACACATGGATTAAAACCTGGATTTGGCATATTTCTGAGATAATGATTTTCGAGACTGAATATTTGAACTGACAGTTTCTTATAAGACTGTTGGCATGAAAACGAAGTTGGGGTTAGGTCATCTAAAAAAATAGTATGGGGAGAGAGAAAGAAAGAAACTTGTAAGAATGGATCAAAAACACTTTGACCACATGCAACATGTAATTTGATCTTGCGGCAAGAAGTCATACTGGTCAATACGTGCTGCCTCAGAAGCCTGTAAACCTCACCTCTCATACATCCCTAGTTTTGAATGTCAGTGCCATAATTCAGTCCATGTTCCAGAATGTGAGTCTCAATTCAATAGAACTTAACATTGAATAAGTAGTTAGTTCTCTAACAGTCTAACAGTTATCTGAAACTGTTAGACAACTACTTTTTCATTATAAATTATATATTATTGTATTGAAACTAACATTATGGAAGTGAGGGAAACCTACTTATTAATTTTCACATAGAACCTGGGTTTAGGAAGAATATTCTTAACTTTATCCCAAACATTTACAGAATATATATCTATTCGAAGAATTATGTATGAGAACAATGATGTTGAAAACCTTTCTCATCAGGCTACCAATTCTAATATTTCTAGTAGTCTAATCCACTGGTGTATATATTTCTCATACAAAATGCCAGAATAAAATTGTGGTTTTCCTGAACTTGTGTGTGCTTTTTTTTCTAATTTATCAGAACTGAGTAATCTAATATATTCTCTTTTAACCTTATATTCCAGGAAGTTCAGAGTTAAATTCTATAAATTCTTTTCCTTCATTTTTAATTACATTGAATTATCCTATATGTATTTCAATTTTGTAAGACAAACAGATTCTTTTGGACCGATTTTACATTGGACATTTTCTGGCAACATCCCTTTAATTTTCATTTGCTTAAGTGAAATGTGGATGGATCATATTTTTGAAAGTAGGTTTTGCCCTTGTATCCTTCACCCCCATACACATATCACTCCCATTCAAATTATGTTGGATATGCTCCTCCAATGAGAATTATCACAAAAGCTTTGTTTTCTTGTTATATTCTGAATTGTTCAATACTGGATTTAACCGAAGACTAAATTATTTTTCAGAAAAGTATTAGCGGTGATTTTTAAAGTTATTTTTTTTTTTTCCAGTAAGGCTAGAGAAGATCTGTTAAAAACTCAGAAAGAACGTGATTTTCATCGAATGCATCATAAGCGAATAGTCCAGGAAAAAAACAAATTAATTAATGACCTCAAAGGGTAAGTTGCTCATATTGGTTGGCATATTCATTAAAGAGGTATTTGATTAATATGAGGTAAATTGTGTATGACAGAAGGTTTTTAATGAAGTTATTCATTCTTTATTGAACATCTAGTATGCATCAGATAGTACCCTACGTTTGAAGTACAAAGATGAGTAAGTTGAGGCCTGTTGTCAGGGGCTCTAGCACCATTGTTGCTATGCCAGACAAGTGGGCAGTCATCTCAACCAGACTGGAATGTGAGAGAGTCAAAGACATATTTCCACAGGGACTGAATTCTAGAATTGAAGTAAAAAATAGAGTGAAGAAGTAGATTCAGCAGGGTGGTCTTGGCAGACCGTGCCTAATGTAGGAGCATGGCATGTTCACCAGCCTGTAAGCCTAGAGGGCAAAGTGAAGATATGGCATTGCTGGGGTAGAGGGCATATACCTTGAATGTACGATAAGGATTTTAGAAATTATTTTAAAGACATTATTGAGATTTATTTTCCTTCCTCATGCTCTTCCTCCATTAAGAAAACAAGAAGAGAATTTTATAATTTTTTAAATAAAAGTCTCTTTTGCTTGCTCTAGGAAAGGTGCTGTTCAATAGAACTTTCACTGATGCTATAAATATTCTATGTCTTGATTATCTGATATAATAGCTACTAGCAAGTTATACTTAAAAATCCATCATTCTTGTTAAATTTCATAATGTGTGTAAATGAAATACTATTATAATTCATTTCATATAAAATTTATCATTTTAGATTGTATGTTTTCTCATATTTTATTAACTCAGGGGCCCTGATGAGGAAATTTACATTACCTTGTAATACAGTCATACATTGTGTATACTCAGATAGCCTTTATTTCTTCTTTTAATCATTAGGAATAATGTGTCCATTTAATCATCTAGTTGAATCCCTAATATACATTTTCTAAGGACCTACACCAAAACTTTAGTGATTGTATCAGAGTCACACATACATGTGCACACACACACACACACACACACACACCACTGTTATAAAGTTAAACATAGAAAACAGCTTGTCTAGTAGCTGTCCCATTGCATAATAAATAAGCTATAGGGCAGAGTGTTTTTGATGCCTTGTTGTTAGGTTCTGAGTTCTCTGTGTCATATTTTACCCAAATATTTCAATTGCATGTCTATATTTCCTTTCTTTATAAACCTTTAAAAGTTGACCTTGTACTTTTTGTAATATTTTCAATTAATTTGATAATCAATTTTACAATATTTCTCAGTTAGCATGGGTGTTTCATTATTAATGTAATTATTTTTAGAATTCTCAATATCAAATATTCGAAGTTGAAACAGGTGAATTATGAAGTATCTAGGAACCTTTACAACAAGAATGCCCTTTCAGAATGATTGACTAGAGAGTTTCTATGAATGTTACTTCCTTGTGATAGTCCAGTAATGTTCTATGGGTTACTCATTCTTTGAAGAGAGGATAATCAAGCCATATCTCATGAATAAGTTAAATGCCAAAGTTGCTAAATAAAGTGAAATTATATCATCAATATTTTCCTTAAAATTATTTCAAGTGTCCAAATATTATGGTATACATGGTTAGTGTATACAGCTCTGTATCTGAATATGTGTTTATATGTTTATAGTTTATAGTATGTAGCAAAGGATATAGTATGTATGTAGCAAAGTGTATAGTACATAGTATAAGCAAAATGGAGGATGGAATTGTGAATACTACTTAAATTTTAATTTTTGTTATATTTTCTGAGTATGGTTGAATTAGTTTACATTAAATGTAGTATAAGGTAAAGTATTAAATACTTTAATGCTTAAGAGTTATTACTATAATCAATGAAGTATAGTATGATTCTCAAATAAATGACTTTTATAAACATCTTAAGACATTTATTATATAAAATAAAGGCTTTTAATTTTTAATTGAAAAAATAATATTATTTTGGGGAACTTTGGGCCATGTCAGAATTACTGTTACAAAACTAGCTCTCTCTACTGGTATCAAATTTCTGCTCAAGTATAAAGAATGACAAAATTGAACAAACTATATGAGGCACTTGTTTTCTAAGATGTTTGAAGAATGGAAGAGCAAGACTATGATACCTAAGAGAAGGGAAACCTAGAAAATAAGTAGCATGGTCAAACCCAGATTTCTTCCAAAAGGTACTTTTTAGACCGCAGTTTGACAAGGTGTAACCTAAGCAGAGCACAATGCTGCAGGTCTGCAAAGATAGCTGCAATTTGCAGAACAGTGTACACAAAAGGAAGCAGGTGCATGAAAAGCAACTTAAATATCTGTAGTGGCTCTCTTTAGTTTCCAGCCAAATAACTAACTAATGGTAGTATAGGATGAGAGAGCATGAAGCTAGGCAGAGAATATCTCCTGGGAAGCTGTGCTCAGAGATGTCAGAGGTTATACAGTGCTGGAAGATGCAGTTCTGATTAGCTTTTAAGGGAGGAACCTAACTGAATACT
This sequence comes from Arctocebus calabarensis, assembly GCA_963573935.1. Classification (NCBI taxonomy): domain Eukaryota; kingdom Metazoa; phylum Chordata; class Mammalia; order Primates; family Lorisidae; genus Arctocebus; species Arctocebus calabarensis. The sequence continues at coordinate 15,767 of CAUYON010185581.1, forward strand.
CTGAACAGTCAATTAAGCCCTTGATAAGCCATTCCATAAGAGCATGACTAGTGTAGTCTTAGAGAAGGAGCTGCTTAAGTCTTGTCCTACGGAAAGCTTAAAAGTAAGCTTTGAAAAGCTCAAGCTGATCTACCAGTAAGTCAACTGTGTACCAGGAAATAATTTTTTAAAAAAAGGTATAAAGTTTTTATGTATACATATATCTAAATTTATACAGCTGTAAAGAAGCAGAAAACATGTCCCATGATCAGGAAAAAAATAGAAATAGTCCTAGAAATGACAGAAATAATAGAATTAGCAAAAAATGACTTAAAAACGTCTATTATAAAATACGTAGAGTTTTTTTTTTTTAATTGAATCATAGCTATGTACATTAGTTCAATCATGGGGTACAGTGTGTGGGCTTCACATGCAATCTGAGATATTTTTATCAACCTGATTGACATTCATGAGATTTTCTCATTTACTATGTGAAAACATTTTTGATCCTGACCCTTCAAATATGTACCACACATGTGATCTCACCCTTTATCCTATCTCCCCACACCCTCTCCCTCCCCTTCCCTCCCTCTCCCCTTTCCCGTCTTCCTGCAATAAATGGGTTGTAGCCTTCACTTGAACGATAAAGAATTTGTCTCATATTAGGGTGTATACATTGGATACTTTTTCTTCCATTCTAGAGATACTTTGCTAAGGAGAACATGCTCCAGCTCCATCCATGTAAACACGAAAGAGGAAAAGTCAACATCTTTCTTTAAGGCTGTATAATATTCCATGGTATACATGTACCACAGTTTATTAATCCATTCATGCATCAATGGGCTCTTGGGCTTCTTCCATGACTTAGCAATTATGAATTGGGCTGCAATAAACAATCTGGTACAGATATCTTTGTTGTACTGTGATTTTTGGTCATCTGGGTATATACCCAGTAAAGGAATTATAGGGTCAAATGG
>CAUYON010185583.1:0-23914 GCA_963573935.1 Arctocebus calabarensis
CTTAGGGGTGCCTGCCACAACACCCAGCTAATTTTTCTCTGTTGGTGGATATGAGTCTCGCTCTTGCTTAAGCTGGTCTTGAACTCTTGAGCTCAAGTGATCTGCCTGTCTTGGCCTCCCAAAGTGCTAGGTTTACAGGAGTGAGCCACCTGGGCTAATCTCACCCCTTTTGTTAATGTCGTCTAATGCAAAAATATCTGTGTATCCTGACAGGAGTAATCCATCATCATTGCATCACAGATGGTGGAATAATTTTGATCAACCAGGTTAACACCCCTATTATTACTACCAAATACAAATGGACATTAATAGTCCATGTAACTGCTGAAAAGGCAGAAAGACAATGCATCTCTTCAAAGGTTTCTGCAGGTCTCTTCCTTGTTTTTCACCCTCCCGGTTTTGTTCTAACCCACATTGATATTCAGTGAGCTTTACTCATATGATCTAAGAAAGCCTGACTATATCACAAGCATCTGGGTGGCCACCAGAATCCCTCTGGAATAGTTCTAGTTCCACACACCTACACGGTCTAATTATAACCTTAGACGTTAAATAACCAAGGAGGACTCAGAAGCCACACACGTCCTCCTGGAGGATGTCCTACTGAGATGGTGGCAGAGCTCGCCACTGCTGCCCCTCAGCAGGGCCAGGCACTTCAAACTGGTTACATCATGGTTACCCAGCACAGATGCTATGACATTTTTTTTTCACAATTATTTTGCATTCAGGTGATATTCATAGAATCTGTGTCTGATTTTTCTTTTTCTGTTTTCTTCTTTGTTTTTTGGATGAGGGGAATGTTATTAAGAGTCCTGAGTCACTAAAAGGGGACTTAGCTTTATAGTAGTTTCAACATGGAGGGGCAAAATCTAGAGGTATCAGAGGGTTCTCTTTGGCATATTTCAGAGAATATGTGGGCAACTATCTCTGATAGCCTCAAGAGGAAGGAGAAAGGTTTTTAGCATCAGTGACAAATTATCACTGTGACAGATGCCCTGTAGGTATTGGCTCTGCTGCTCAATGGGCTCCTTGGCACTGACCACTAAAGGTGCGCACCCTGGAAGGGTCTGCAGAGCCCAGACGCCTTCTCCACTTTCTCCATGTGATCCAGGATGGCCTACTTCCTCAGACATCCCAAGACACACAACACTAAATACCTTCCCTGGAGGATGAAGGGATCCAGTTCTTCCTCTAGCCTCTCTTCAAGCTATTTATTATTGACAAGTATTATATCCATTCTTCAAAATCCAATATTTGGCTTTCAAAAATCTATCTTTTTCATGCTCAAAAAGCTCATTTTTTGAATCAATAATTTTATAATAAATAATAATGAACTATTCGTTTTTTAAAGAGGGATATTATTAATTCAAACCAACACATAGTAGAACTAAATGAGGCCTGTCCAGCTACAAAGCACCTCTCTATTTGTGCCAAACATTAGCAGGGTATGGGACACAGGGAAGTCTATTTCTATAGCATTTGACCCCAGGTCTCTATGTCAAGAGCAAGCTTTTCAATCTTGACTGTTTTCCTTGTCTGTTGTTCCTGTCTTTACCTACTCAAATTTCTTCAAGCTCCAAACAAAAAAAGTTAAAGCAGAAGAAAGCAGAACAGATCAATGACAGGAAGTTTATGCTTACAAAACTCTTATAAAAAAGAATATGCAATGGCTAACAAACTATCCCCCTCTTAATATTACCTTCTTTATAACTGAGTTTAATCATATTTTCAATTTTTTAAGGATGGCTTAGAAATACTCAAATTAATTTTCTACACTTTCATATGTCTGAACTCTCAATCTCACATAGATATGGTCATTTTCACCTTCATGATTAATAAAGGCAGTATGTGTAACACAATGTATACAGGGTTTGCAGCTAGAGACAAGTGCCTAGGTCTTAATCCTACTGAACCCATGTCCATGAGCAACTTGGAAGAGGAATTTTGTTTCCTTTCATATCAATAAAATGGTTTTTCCTAAGTCCCTTCCTGAAGGGTTGCTTTAAGGCAGAAATGAGCGTCTGTCTGTAAAGTTCCTGTCAGGTAGAGATCGCTCAACAAAATTTCCTTCCCTCAGGCTAGATTCCATTATCAACAGCTCAAGGGTATAACTTTTACCTTACTTGATCTTCTCAGTTTCTGTTGGGAATTTTATTTTAAACTGAAGGGCACTTTCTCTTTGCTTCACTTCTGAAGCAAATTCAGTCCATTTAAATTATTTCACTTGATCTTCCTACCTCATCTTATGTTACAGAAAAACTAATCTGACTTTCCTTCCAAACTACTTACAATGTGCTCCTTTCTCCCATCCTCATGCTGTATCCCCGTTCTTAGCCAATAATTTCCAAAACAGTGCTGTGATATTTTTTAAATGATCTTTGTAAATATAACGTATTAAACACCTGATATTATAATTGCACTTAATTAATGCCATGTGCTGTGCTTGTCCTTTTATTAGTGCGACTTTGTAAACGTACACTTCATTTGGAGTAAGGATACCTGAATTCTAATCCTGACTTCGACTCCACACAAATTAGCTATTTGAATTTAGGTAACTCACTTCACCTCTAAAAATCCTCGAAGTTCTTTAAAGGTATTGAGCTATGTGATTTTTTCCCACTAAATTCAGTTCTATGATCTCATGGTTTTATGACTCAAATTTGATGGCAATACAGGGCCACATCGATGAGATTCTATTAGCTTTCCATATTTTTCAAGCAAAGGCTGTAATGGAGAGTAGCCTGGGAAAAGAGGGTAAGAATTTTTTTTGTCTCTTCAAAATCCCCTTACCCCTTTTGTTTGTTTGTTTTTTTGGAACTAAAACCTGCATCCCTGCTTTAAGACAGTGGTCAGGAGGGACGGAAGAATGTTTTGTGTCCCAACAGATAGCTCAAAGGAGTCATCTGAGTGGAGGTCAGGAAATCTTTTTAGCTGAAGAGGGGGTTAATCTGTGTGGAGGGTGCAACATTTTCTTATTCAAAGATGGATGAATCCAGGCAGAAGCTATGAGATCCTGAGATCGTCTTTGCACAGCATGGGATTATGGGACTAATCAGAACTTTTAAAAGCTCTGTGCTTCTGTTCAGAGAGGGAACACTAGTATTTTTTGAGAAAGGAGTCTGCCAGCAAATTAATAAACTCTTTCCTTCTCCTTAAATTGTTTGTCCCTATTTTTCTGAGGAGGCTTCCAAGGACAAGTGCTGAGGTTTCAGTAACAAGAACTCAAGTAACTATTTCCATTTTTCCTGGTGAGGTGTCTCTGTCTCTCTCCTAATTTCCCTTTCATGCTTTGTCTACCTACAGGCACAGCTTACAAGAATGGGTTGTGTCACCAATAGCTATATGGTCCATGCTAACTTGTATTTGGGGTTGTAACTAAGAGAACCCAATGTGTGAATTATTGTAAAATTATGAATACCAAACCAAGTTTCATAACAATAGACATAGAATTGTATCATTTTGGCTAAAAGAAACAAAATAGATATACATACACTAACAAATACATGTGCTATGATTTATGTACAAAATGATCTGAAAGTATTTATACAAAATTACTAAAAAATTGGCTATGTGATAGTTGGCATCTATAATTCCATAATTCGAGCACTTTGGAGGGCTGTGGCACAAGAATTACTCGAGGCCAGGAGTTTGAGGCGAGCATGGGCAACACAGGAAGAGCTCGTCTCTACAAAAATTGAAAAATTAACCATGCGTGGTGGTGTGTAATTATAGTCCTAGCTATTTGGGAGGCAGGAAGATAACTGAGTCCAGGAATTTGAGGTTACAGTGAGCCATGATTGTGCCACTGTACTTCAGCGTAGACAACAGAGCAACACCTTGTCCCTAAAAAGGAAAAGAGAGAGAGAGAGAGAAGAAAAAGCAATTATCCCTGGGAAAATAATTTGAGATAGAGAGGTAGGACCAGTAGGGGTTAACTTTTTACCACAAAATTATAGTATATTGTTTACTTGTTAAAACATGCATGTACTATTTTTTATAAGAAGAATACTATTTTAAATATTGAAAAAATATTTTCATTGACTAATATTTATATTTATTTATATAATATTTTTCTTAAAAAAAATTGCTTTATGGCCTACCATTTATTAGACATAAAATTTGTTATCAAGGGAGAAGGTTTAGGAGGAGGAATATTGATTAGTATTACTCAGAAAATGCCTCCATGTGTCAGTGGATAAATGTTTCCATGTCACTTCTCAGCAGAAAGCAAATCTATGATAAAACTAATTACAATAATAAACACAGAGTTGGAAGAGGAAGCACAGGTGGAACTAAGTCTAACATTAGGGAAAGAAATGAGTTAGGCAAAAATCATTACCAGGGTTAACAGAATAGAGGAGGGGGGAGCATTTTACAGAGCACATGGGAGCAAAGAAAATCTTTCCAAAGAAATCAATAGATAAAGACATTTAAAGACAATTATTTCAGATACGAGCAAGGTCTAATGACTCTGCAGATATTCACAAGAACCTGAGGAAGAAGAAGCTTCTTGGAAAACTTCTTCTTTCTCAGGTTTCAAAAGCAAACCCTGAAGAAAGGCAAAAAAACACTGGCCCCATTCAAAGCACCAGAACATTCACAGCTAGACCTTCTTACCCAAACGCCATGTTTTATGCTACATAAAGTGTCAAGAGTTTCTTTATAGAGTGTGGCTTTAGTCAGAGTTTCAGGATATGTTTTCTTTTCCTCCATTATAATGTAAGGACAATTGAGTGACCTCAAGGACAAAAAGAAAGTAGAGAACAGTTTAACCTCTCTTTCTGCTGCATGTTTCAAAAAAATATCTAATCCCCTTTCTCTCCCTATCTTGAATTTTTTAGTAGTATCTGGTCCTGATAGTTGGGCAATTTTTTAAATCTATAATTGATGTATTTAGCTCTTTTTTCCACCTTACACCCTTAGTTATTAATTCCAGGAAACCCTGACGCCAATGTGCTGTGTACCTAAACATACATTGCCTATCTGATCATCCAAGTCCCTAAATGCGTAGAACACGTTATCTTCTCAGTCTTCTGAAACCCTCTTGCCACGGTTTCTGAGACAGCACTCTCCTGATTTCCTATCTTTCCAGCTACTTCCTGTCAATCTCCTTTGTTAGCTCCTCTTCCGTAACTGAATGGTAAATATGTTTGTTCTTGTATCATATTTTCTTCTCTAATATACCCTGTGTATGTGTGCTTACTTGCTAAGGAAAACCAAATTCCTATCATAGGCCAAATTGATGGTTTGTGTTCCAAAATCATATGTTCAGTGACTAATAACATAACTATAAAACGAAAAAAATGTCTAAGGAAGCTACTAAAATGGAATGAAAAGTCTACCTCAAATTGATTCTTCAAAGTCTCCCTTGGTTCATTAGGTCACATTCACGCCCACATAATGGTCTAAAACAAGAAAACTAAGAGCCACATTTGATTCCCTATTTCCTTCAATTCCACATTCGCACCAGAAAATTTAATCAATTTTATCTCCAAAGTAACTTTCAAAATTGTCTACTTCTTCAGTCACCTCTCTGTTTAATGTAAATATAATGCAACTGGAATCAGTAAAATTTTAAACTTGGAAATAGCAATATTTAAAAAAATAATTTGTGCATCTTAAATTGGTAATGCAAGGAGTCTCCAAAAAGTTCATAGAAATTACATAATATAATGGATTTCAATTTTTTTACACCAAAATTAACTCAGAATAATTTTTTATAACATTTCTGAAGAGCATCTATTCTAGTTTGAGGAACTAAGAAGGAGAAGGCTTTAATTGGAAAAGAGACCTCAAGAGTAACATGAATTCTGCTGAAATTTTAAGCAAGAATAAAGAATAGTTATGGTGAAGCTTGGGTGGAAGAATGGTGAAATCGCTGATGCTTTACAAAAATGTTTATGGAGACAATGTCTCAGAGAAATCATCAGTTTATAAACAGACACCTTATTTTAATGAGGCTTTAGAGAAAACACGAGGATTTTAGAGATGAAGCTCATAGCAAACAGACCATTCACATCCATTTTTGAGGGACAAAAAATTTATCTTTTTCATGCCCTAATTGAAATGGACTGATGATTGATAGCAGAAATAATAGCCAACACCATCAACATCACAACTGGTTCAGTTTACACAAGTCTGACTGAAAACAGTAAGTTGAATAAACTTTCTAATTGATGGATAGCAAAACTGTGGTGCCCAGATCTGCTTCTGAAAAGAGTAGGCCTTTTAATGAAAAATGTAAATAGGTGGGTTTCAGATCCTGAAGCATTTTTTTGAAGAATTGTAACAGGAGATGGTATATGCCTTTACTGGAATAATTTTGTGGACAAAGCACAATCAAAGCAATGGCTATGAAGAGGTAAAAGTGCTCCAATCAAAGCAAAAGTGGACCAGTCAAGAGCAAAGGTCATAGAAACAGTTTTTGGGAGATGCTCAAGGCATTTTCCTCCGGGAGCAAAACTTTGTGGAAGGCCAAAGAATGATAACATCAGTTTATTATAAGAGCATTTTGAGAAAATTAGTCAAAGCTTTAGCAAAAAGACACTTAGGAAAACTTCCCCACAGAGTTTTTCTCCACCACAATCCTCATTCCTCATATGGGCAATTTTGCAGGAGTTTTGATGTAAAATCATTAGGCATCTATCTTACAGTAATGATTTGGCTTCTGCTGACTTCTGTTTGTTTCCCAATCTTAAAAAAAAAAAAAATTGAAAGGGGAGCCATTTTTCTTCAGTTAATAATTAAAAAAAAAAAAAAAAAGACCTCCATTGACACAGTTAAATTTCCAGGACTTTGAGTTCTTTAGATAGTGACTAAATGGCTGGCATCATGGATTACAAAAGTATCTTAAACTTGATGGAGTTTATGTTGAGAAGTAAAATTTATATTTTTTATGTTTATCTTTTAATTTCATTTTCCACAACCTTTTAAAAGTCCCCCTAGTATCTATTTTATTAAAATATATTATTGACATCAATTTGATATTATACAAATTTTAGAAGTAGATGAATGAGAAATTTTTATATTATTTTTTCACTAAGTCTTCAAAGTTGTTGTGTGCTTTATAGTTACATGAGGCATATCATTTCATATCAGCCAAATTCCAAATGTTCAATAGCCATCTGTAACTACTGTTCAGGAAACATGGCTCTCGTCTATGTCAAGACTATTTATGGCCTATATCTCTACAACAGATTCCTGTCTAGTGTTTTCACAGTAATTCTTAACCCCCATCTCTGTCAAAACATTTTCTATGGACTAGTGAAAATTTAAAACAACATAATTTCTTGTCCCCATGTTAAACAATAGACTAAGTAGACTTCCCTGTTTCCATGTTAACAATACTACTAGTACTAATAACAAGCAATAAAAAAAAAGAAACCCAAACAAACAAATAAAAACTCAGTTAGAAAATGCAGCAGAACCTCTGTAAGTTAATGAGCTAATGTACCATAACAAACCAGTCAATACACGCAGGTTCTCAACAAAAGGAGTAGGTCTACTGACTACTGTACTGACATATGTTATACATGTCTAGCCTATGAAAATTAGGTCAAGTTAAAGGTGTGGTCAACTATGGAGGTTCTACCGTATCTGCTTCTGGAAAAGGAAACTGGAAGCAGATGACTTGATTAAATAGCAAAACTAATAAGCTCATCAAGATTTCCTTCAAAGCCTCCCATTTATTTTTCCCACCCAAATCTTCTATATCACCAAATCCCAATTCATGCATGCTCTTGCAAGACCCATTTTAAAATCACTTAGCGCAGTCCTTAAAGTGCTGTAAAGCATCCTCTCAAATTTCCCCAGTTTGAGAGACTTCTAAAACTTAGTCACGAAAGCATTCTCCTTATTATACTCCTAGTTTTTTTTTTTTCTTTTTCATTTGCTTCATTAATACATTGTTTGGTAGTCTTTTGGAAGGTCAACATTCATCAAAATCAAGAGAGGTCTCTTAAAATGCAAATGTCATACTACTCACTTTTTAAAGATAATTCAATAGTTATCAATTCTTTGGGGGAAAAATTCAATCTGCATGACATATCTGACACAGCCCAATAACCTATCCCCTGTCTACCACTTCAAACACATATTACTTCCCTGCTCAATTCACTAGGTTTCAGAAACAGTACCTTCTTCCTGTTCTTCATGAGTCACAAGCATTTCTTTAGGTATAATAAACATTTCCCTAGTCATCCTTGTAATTACTCTATTCTGCCTGTAATCACTTTGTAATTACTCTATTCTTTGTAAGTACTATATTCTTCTGTAATTACTCTATTTTTTTCCTGTCTCAAAAAATGCTAATTTTTATTCTTATTAACTAATCCAAGTTTGATCTTCTCAGAGAGGGTTTTCTCTGACCTAGTATACATAAAGTGCTATTATCTCTTCTGCCAATTTTCTCTCCGTCATATTACCCTACTTCCTTCATGTCATTAATCGTAACGACCTTGTCTATATCTTTAATGGTTTATTCTCTCTCTCTACAAGAACATAAACTCCATGAAAGTGGAGACCTAATCTAGATTGATAGATTTATTGGCACTCAGTCCGTACTCAATAAAAAATCAATAAAATCTTATCAATATTTAATGAATGAGTAAAAGAAAAAGAAAAGTAGGAAGGAAGAAATAGAAGGAAAAAAGGAAAATTAAAAAGAGAAAGAGAAAGGAAGAAGGAAGAAGAGTGAGAATAAGGAAGAGGAAAGAAGGAAAAAAGGAAGGAAGGAAGGAAGGGAGGGAGGGAGAAAGGAAGGGAATAGAGAGAGAGGGGGAGAAGAAAACAAGGAGGAAGAATCTAAAATAATATGATATAAGCAAGGCAAGTATGATTATCTCCCCCTTATACTACTTATATTAGGACACTATGTAACAGTATGTCAAAGGGAGAAAACTAGGACTTCGCAGCTACTATATAATGTAGCTGAGACCAGAATCAAAGTCTTCTTATTTTTAATCCAATGTTCATCACAGCATAATGCCCTGGCTTTCAGCCTGGTCTGATTGATGTAGTTCTTTTGAAGCTAACATGTAAGCTTCAGATTTAATAAACAAGGCATCTGAAGGAGAAAATGATTCTCTGTGCATTAATTGGCGAGTTCGTATGTTTTTGCATTTACATCTCCCTCTTGCATTCTGATTAGCAATTTCTTTCGCCAATTTAACACCAAAATCCTCTGTAATCACTGACATGCTATACTCTGGAACAGACTCAACGAGTCCCTAAAGCTGGCGAGACAACACTTCAATCCCTTCACCTTGGCTGCTTTAGTGGTGAACACGCCTGGCTGCTAGTCTGATTTCCCAAATCTCCTCAGAGAGAGTTAAGCAGTTAGAACTACTTTTGGCATATGCTTGGCTTCAGCTCATTTCAAATACAAAATTGCTTGTTCCAAATACAAGCCTCAATTTTTCTATTATCATTATTGCTATTAATATGATTATCTTTATCATTCTTTGAAAGTCCCCATTGGAGAGGTTCCCTATCATAAGGAAAAGCAATCCCTGAAAAGTACACTTGTTCAATGTATTTAGTGATGGATAAACAGTGTACTTAGAATTTGACTAAAATTCCTATCTTTCTTTAATAGAAAATACAAAGTGTAAAGCATTTTTTCTTTTTTTTTTATTGTTTGAGATTCATTGAGGGTGCAAAGAATTAAGTTACACAAGTTACACTGATTGTATTTGTTTGACAAAGTCCCTCATAATTGTGTACTGACCTCAAGAGGAGTGCCATACCCCGTGACCTCTACTCCCCTCTTTCTTCCGCTCTCCCCGCTCCCTCATTCTCTGACCCACCCCTTGTGCTGTCTTCATATTAGAATTGAATACATTGGTTCTTGCTTCTCCATTCCTGTGATGCCACACTAAGAAGAATCTGTTCTCCTTAAGAATGTGTGATATATATGTGTATGTATATATATCATAGCTTGTTAATCCATTCCAAGTTGGGTGGGCATTTAGGTTGTTTCCAGGTTTTGGCAACTGTAAATTGAGCCGTGATAAACAGTCTAGTGCAAATGTCCTTATCATAAAAGGAATTTTCTTCTTCTGGGTAGATGCCTAGTAATGGGATTGCAGGATCAAATGGGAGTCCTTGTTTGAGTTCTTTGAGGACTCTCCATGCTCCTTCCAAAAGGGTTGTATTAGTTTGTAGTCCCACCAGCAGTGTAAAGCTGTTCCCTTCTCTCCAGACACTAACATCTGCAGCTTTGAGGTTTTGTGAGGTGGGCCACTCTCTCTGGGGTTAGTTGATATCTCAGGGTGGTTTTAATTTGCATTTCTCTGATGATTAAGGATGATGAGCATTTTTTCATATGTTTGTTAGCCATTGATCTGTCTTCTTTATCACATCTCGCGCCCAGTGACAAATGCAATTGTTTGGTCTTTTTTTGTTGTTGTAGATTAATTTCAGTTCTCTGTAGATCCTAGTTATCAAGCTTTTGTTTGATTCATAATATGCAAATATATTTTCCCATTCTGAAGGTTGTCTATTGCTTTGGTTGTTGTTTCCATAGCTGTATAGAAACTTTTCAGCTTAATTAAGTTCCGTTTGTTTATTTTTGTTGTTGTTGCAACGGATTTTTTTGTTTATTTCTCTCTCCTCTCTTTCTATAAGAACCTCAATTTTAAAATATTATACAGCTTAAAGTGAGTGATTATAGAGGGGGAGGAGGAAAAATATGCTGAAATGTGTCTCCCCCAAACCACACAGGATGAATTTGAATACCTTATACCACACCTGGTAATTCTGTTCCTCTTACTGTTTAGCACAGTCATATCTCTTGGACATTAATATGGAATCTTAAAAATAAGAACTCAGCTCATCTTTCCAGTCTTCTCCACTTGTTCACAGGGGTTCAAACACAATGGCCTTACTAACATTCTCCAATTATGCCTTTACCTCTATATCTTTGCAAATGTCCTAAACTGTAATTCCAACCACAAAGCTCCTACTTACTCATCAAAGCCCAATTCAAATGAAACCAAATGGCTACATCTTTGTATAATTTTCCTTATGGCAGGACTTAAAACCTCTACATTTTCAAAATTGATCCCATGAGCTTTCATTATACTATTTATTACAACATAATCCTGAAATTTGCTGATGCATCTTTTGACAAGAATGCCTGTGACTCATTCTTAAGGAGTTTGGCTTCCTCACAGCATAGTAACCCCTGGATAGCTGGGCTCTTGTATGGCTTTGCAGCAATTCAAGTTAAGTGCTAACAGTTAACAAAACTACAGTGCACCGCCTTACTAACCAAACTTGGCGATCACATAGTGTCACTTCTGACAATTTTCTCAGTGGTCATGAGTCACTCACGTTTGTATTCTTAAGACATAGCACTGTGCTTGAAAGGTAGAAGTTACTCATCCATATTTCGTATGGTTGATTGTATCCTGTACAGGATATAAAATTACTCCTTAATATGATGTCTTCTTTATTCCATGTTTCCCAGGATCATGATAATTTCACAGTCTGCAGGGCATTTTCAAAACTTTTATCACATTTATGCTTCCCAATCACTACTAGTTTAAAGGAATATTTTAGAGGTGGATATAAAAAAGATTTTGCATAGCTTAATAACAAATAGGGAATGGATACTTTTATAGAAGGCATTACAACATAGGAATTTAATATTCTACTAATTAAAATATTTGATTAATCAGAGCGCTCAAATCTTTACTTGTCATTAAATAAATGATTGCTTGCAGTGGTTTAAGACTCTTTCCATTGGTTTATTTTACTACTTAATAAGCAGGAAGCTTTTTAGATAACTTACAGTCACAAAATAAATCAGTAAAAATAATAATGATGATGACAATGATAATAAGAATATGATAATAAAAGCAGGGCACATTGTACTTTCCAAAGATGGGTGCGAGATTATCTTCCACCTCACAGGCTCCTTTGGACTTTTCTACTCTTTCCATTGAAAGGTGGGGTTCATATCTCCTCCTCTTGAATTTGGGAACTTGCTGATAAGAAATAAATTGTCAGAAGTGACACTATGTGATCTCCAAGTTTGGTTAGTAAGGCGGTGCACTGTAGTTTTGTTAACTGTTAGCACTTAACTTGAATTGCTGCAAAGCCATACAAGAGCCCAGCTATCCAGGGGTTACTATGCTGTGAGGAAGCCAAACCCCTTAAGAAGCTAAATGTAGCTGCCTGTAATCTTCCAGTGCTCCACCAGACTTGTATGACAAAAAGCCTCTGCCCTCGTTGAAACCCTGACCCATAGAAGAGATTAATATGATAAATTGATGGTTGTTTTATGCCCCTAAGTTTAGGGTAATTTGTTGCACAGAGATGATAACTGCAACAAAGAGCATGACAAGTAATAATTACATGTTCATCAAGTCCATTTATTCTCCTTAGGCACTAAGGAAGCGGGCATTTAGCAGGTCCTTTGCAGTACAGCTGGATCCATTTGACTGGGTTTGGGCCAACGGCTATAGAAGGAAGGAGGCGACACAGAGGTCGAGCCACCAACCCTCCTGTTCAATCATCATCCCTCTCCTCCCTTTCTGCAGGGAAAGTGGGGCTACCTGATACAGACAGTGATATTAAAATATTGGAGGAGCCTGAGTCAGAGAAATCATTACCTGGGGGAGACCAGTCCAGGAAAACAAGCTGGCATCAGACCAATGTAAAGATGATAAATAAACCATTACTGGGATAAGTTACAACAACCAGCATTTGTTATTCTGATCAATACAAATGTATACTAACTTTTACTCACTGAGCATTTACGAGTATGCCAGAAAGTTTGCTAAATGCTCTGTGCATTCTCCCTTTTAAACTCTGATCAACCATTATTAACCAGATACCTTTGTCATCCTTCTCTTACCAATGCCAACCTGAAGTTCAAAGTACATGATTGACGCAGGGTCACAAAGATATTCTGCAGAAGTTTGAAGCTGGAGAACTGAGAGGCAAACTTAAAGTGAGGTTGTACTCTAGGAGTTAAATTAGCAAAATCCTCTGAAAAATCCTAGCCATCTGTAAATGTATTGTCAATATAAATTTGTGGTAATTATTTTGGTAAATTCATTCAGGTGCCCTGAATTCATTCCCTAACTTCTAATTTTAGTGGCAATAGAAGAAATATAAACATCTCTTGTTTTATTCTAATTTTATATGGAGACCACTATAGCATGGTTAAAACATATTTCACTGCCAGTTTCTTAGGTTACAAATATTTTTTTTGTTATGGTATCTTTCTCTATTTTATGACTTTAATTTAATTTCTGATTTCTTTCCAGACACTGCAATCTAAGACATTTTAATCATTAAATTGTAGATAATGTTGTGACTTTTCAGAGCTCATAACACCAAGGGACTGATAATGGAAGATAATGTGCATGAAATACATTTCAGCAAGTTCCACAAACTCTATCCTTAGCAAGGTTCTTTACTTTCACAAAATTAACAGCTAATGCATACAATTAAGACATCTCATCAGGGATGTTCTACAATCGTCACCACCTTTAAAGAGCCAGCTTGGCACCTGCACAAGGTAAAATGAAGGACTTCTAAAATAACCACATGGATCAGACTTTACAGAAGCATCTACTGAGACAAACAGCATCCCTTGAACTAACTGTGCTTCCCAGATCACATCCGTAGCCACAACATACAACACTTACAAATCCTTGGAGCTTTGAAAATTATCTTAAAACGAACACTAAGAAAATTTTAATATTTGGTGGAAAAAAAAAGTCTCAAGGTAGTTTCTATTTCTAATGTCCATCATTTATCGCATGTCAAATGTAACAAAAGAACATCGCTTTTTCTTGCCCTCAATTCCTTGGGGTTCAGTGATTACCTTTTGGACAAATGTCAGATTTGGAAACCAAATAAACTACTTTAACGGTAAAATGCCCTAGCATCTGATTTTGTTTTAAAGGTCTAAAAATTCTTTCCTTCATATAGCCTACTTTCCTTTTCAGAGAGAAAGGCAAGTGATAAATATATATATATATATTTTTCACACATATATTTATCAATTGTCAGGACAAACTCGATGCAAACATAAACTTGAATAAGAAGGTAGAGAGTGGCTGAGGTGGGAGATGCTATTTTTGGAAATGGCTCTATATAGAATCTATGTAGGCTGTGAGATAAGGCAATGATAAAAGCAGATGCACAGAGGCCTCCTGGGTGGATTGGTGGAGGAAAGCGCCATAGAAGGGATGGGAGGCGGACAGATGCCAACAGTGTGGGCACGTCTGGCAAATTGGAGGAACAACCAGCAGACCAATGTGTCTAAATCTGAGGGAGAAGAAAAGAGTTGTATGATGTGCTTTTTAACAAATTAACCAAAAAATGGCCCTGGGGATTTATGTGTTTAAAACTGGCCCATCAAGAAAGTGAAGTCATTGAAGTCAAAAGGTTCCTGTGATGTAAAAACATGGAGCTGTTTTGTCCCTCTGTGGTTAAAGGAGATGTTCTTCAGGCCTCTAGGTGGCTAAAGATCTGTGAACTTTCCCTATCATGTAGCACCTCAATTCAAGCAGTATAATCTATCAGATTTGCTATCAGATTCCAGAACAATTATTTCCTTGAAACTCTACCACTTACTTTATAGATCCTAGAAATATAAAATTTCCAATTTCCTGCCCTCTTTTAGCTCCATGCCAAAGCCTGATTTCTCAAAGTCATCTCTTCTTAAATTATAGTTTTCATATTATTTTCTCTGGGAGGTCAATTCAACTCTCCCAAAGGTGATTTCTAAATACCGGCCTACAACCAAGTAAGTCTTTGTTCCCCAATAACAAAACCTTATTTAGTTCTTAATATAAACTTAAGTTAATTAACTGCTAAGACAAGTTTACTTATAAAAATTAAAGCAAGTCATTTAATAACTAACTTACCAAAAACAACACAAATTCCTTAAGATTTCACGGCTAAGCATCTTTCCCATGTCTTCTGCTCACAGGGCTAGCCATTTCTTTAAATGCCTGAAGATGTTTTCAAAGAGAGTTGTTGGCTCCTTATAATCAGTTACTTTGAGTCAAAAGCTCTGAGCTGCGTGAATACAGCTCTCTAAGTACAGAACTAGTTTGCATCAAAGCCCTTTTGGACCACAGATTCTCCTGCAGGTCTGGTGGTGTTGACCCTTTGGTGAAAGAGCACTTCCCGGAATGACATCTAGTTGAATTCTTTCTCTCAGCATGAGCAACTGAGATCACTGGCTGCACTGCTTTTATAGCTTAACCAATATGTTTCTCAATACAAATTCTTTCTTACTCTAGTCCCCTCTGTTCCCTCAGTAGAAGTCTCTTCAAATGGGATACACATGAGGGAGGCCCATTAAGTGTGCTTTGAGCGTTAAGATTTCAGCTCTTACTGACCAGTGCCTGCAGGTGGTTCAGATTTTCCTCACCTTCTACTCTTTGGTTTTAGAGGAAGCAGCAAGAGTCCTACTAAAGACTTCTTCCTACTGAGGTTTGATTTAAATTTGCATATAGGTTACTTTGCTACTAGCCTTTTATTACGTTCCTGTAGGAAGCCTCCTAGTAGCTGCCTTCTTTACAAACTGGTTCTCACAGTAGAAAGGAGTCATGGCACTTCCACAAAGGAGAAAGTGTTTTAACTGGGATTCCATGTCAAGACTCCTGGGAGAGTGAAGTGTAGAGCGACTAAGATGAGTGGGGGAAATCTGCCTCACACCGATCAATGAAAAGCTGCAGTCTTTTCACGTTAAATAAATTTGAAATGGTGTCTGAACTGATTCTCCGCAGTCAACAAAGGATCTGCAGAGTGGGAAGAGAAGCAGCTCACATTTGATAGTAGTTAGGCCTATGGGGAAAAAGTGTTCCCTGGGGTTAGAAAAACTGGCTTGACAGAGAACTATGATCATTAGTGTCAAGTTCTGTAGAGCGTCGCCCAGTGGGTGGAGGTGACGTACCACCGGGCATCAAGCAGTACAATCAGGACCCAGAAACCAGAGTGAGAATAACAATTTACTGTCCAAATTGAACACTTTTGAGAGTAAAGGGTGTAATATGACATTGTCCAAAGCAAACCAAGGTGCACACACACATGTACATATAGTCACCCTAAGTCACTGAGTAAATACGTATTTTATGAAAACCCGTTTGTAATCCCAGTAATCTTCAGACAAAGTTCTCACTATGGTAGTTCTTCCTATTCACCCCCAGGATGCCCGAAATGCAGCCAGCACCAACCATGACCTGATTACTGTTAATTGGTGTATGTTTCTTTCCATGTCTTTCACATACACGTCTAATGCCTTTTTTATCTTAACTAAGCATTTATCATATACTGTGCTCATGACTTTGCGGTTTGAGGTGTGAGAGCAATATTAGCACAAATTTGTTTTCCCTGTTTCACAAGTAGAATAGTCCTTCTTATCATAATCTAACCATTCTCAGCAAATGATTATTCTTTTCCCTTATTAAGTCTAGAGCATTCACCTTTTCCCTTAAAGGAAGCACTTTCCATTTTCTCTTTGGTATATCAGAATTGCTAGCAACTGTACTCTCATGCTCTGGGGTCGTTATTAGGTAAACTGAGCGTTACTTGAACACAAGGATGGTGCTACTGGAATTGAGGAGAAACCAAAATGGCTCAGAAGTGACTAACAGGCAGAAGAATCCAGCATGTGAATACCGTGGACAAATGGATGATTCACATCTGGGCAGGACAGACCAGGACGGCATGAGATCTCCTCACACTACTTTCAAGGACATGCAATTTAAAACTTAAGACTTATTTATTTCTGGAATTTTCCATTTACTATTTTCAGACTGCTATCAATTAAGGGCAAATGAAATGACAGACGGTGAAACCATAAATTGGGAGAGGTACTACTGTACTATAACATAAAAAAGTAAAAGAGAGAATAAAAGCAATGAATTTCAATATCCTATGAGCCTCAAAATTGAATTTCAAAGTGTATGCTATTCCAAGTCTAGGGTAAAATTTAACTTTACCTTCTGAATAAATGATACAAAACAACAAAAATAATGTGAAAACTTCCTTAAAGCCTTTGGAGAAGAGGAGGGTCTAATAACTAAAAATCTCTATTTGCAAAGCATTAGGGCACAGATATAATATTTGTAAACAAAGAAACAAGAAGTCTGATCTACCAACGAAAACGTAAGAAAATTAGAGCACAGAGGACAATGAAATTGTTCAAGGTGGGGAACTGAGTGCAGGATAGTAGAAAAAGAAGGCTAGGACCCTAGACTGTCTCTGGGCAGGGTTATCACAAGTCATTCTGGTGGTCACAAACTCAGGAACTTGAAAGAAAAGATAATTCTAATATTCAAATTTGGATTATATTTACAAAACAAGAACAACAACAACAACTAATAAAGGGGTGATTGGATTCTTGGAGAAGCCAATCAAGATTCTGATAAAGGAAAAAACAAACTATTTAAGACAAGTGTTAGTAAACTTTCTATACACACCCAGAGAGCAAATGACTTAGGTTTTGTGAACCAGGTAATCTCTCTCTGTCTCTCCGCCTCTCTCTCTCTCTTTCCTTTTTTTTATTGAGACAGAGTCCCACTTTGTCACCTTCGGTAGAGTTCCATGACATCACAGCTCACAGTAACCTCAAATTCTTGGGTTTAAGCAATTCTCTTGCCTCAGCCTCCCAAGTAGCTGGGACTATAGGCACCTGCCACAACGCCCGGCTATTTTTTGTTTTTAGCAGGCCGGGGCTGGGTTTGAACCCAACAGCCCTGGTGCATGCAGCCCTACCCACTGAGCTACCAGCACTGCCCATGTAATCTCTAAGTGCAATTTCTCAACCTTATTATTGTGACACAAAGAGTCATAGGTGTAAACCTGTGGATATGGTTGTGGTCCAATCCGATTTTATTTATGGACACTAGACACTAAAGTAAGAATTTGATACAGTTTTCACATACCAGAAAATCTTTTTTTTTGGGTAGAGACAGAGTCTTATTCTGTCGCCCTCAGTAGAGTGCTATGGAGTCACATCTCACAGCAACCTGCAGCTCTGGGGCTTAGGTAATTCTCTTGCCTCAGCCTCCTGAGTAGCTGGGACTACAGGCACCCATCATAACACCTAGTTATTTTTTTGTTGCTGTTTGGCCAGTGGCCAGTTTTGAACCTGCCACCCTCGGAAAATGGGGCCCGTGCCCTATTCATTGAGCCGCAGGTACTGCCCACCTATCAGAAAATCTTATTCCTTCAAAATTTTTTAACCATTTAAAAATATTAACATCATTCTTAGCCCACAAGCTAAGAATGATGTTAATATTCTAGCCCATAGAAACCATATGATGGACCAAATCTGGCCATAGTTTGCCATCCCCTGACATAAGATGATATGCAATGATTCACAAACAAAAGAAATAAAAAGCAATAAAAGAATTCCCATATATTAGATTTATTTGGCAAGCAGTTATAAAGAAGAAAATATTAATTTTATGAAATTTGAAATTTCAGCATTTTCAATAGCCCTATTTAGTACAGTTTGATAAGACTTTATCTAATTAAAATTACTTATTTTCTAAGGTAGTGGCTACTGACTGAAACATTACTTTTTTTTTTTTTTTTGAGACAGAGTCTTACTTTGTTTCTCTAGGTTGAGTGCCATGGTATTACTGCTCACAACAACCTCAAACTCTAGGGTCCAAATGATTCTCTTGCTTCAGCTCCCAAGTAGTGAGAACTACAGGAACTGGCCTGGCTATTTTTTAGAGATTGGGTGTTGTTCTTGCTCAGGTTGGTCTTGAACTCGTGAGCTCAAGCAATCCACCTGCCTTAGCCTCCCAGAGTGCCTCCCAGGGTGCTAGGATTACGGACATGAGCCACCGTGCCTGGCCTAAAATATATTTTTTTAAATAAACTTTGTGGACATCTATTTTACATACAATTTTAAGTATACAATTTAAGTTTTGTACATGTGTCCACTCATATAACCATATAAAATTATCTGTTTTCTAAACAGTCTGCTGGAAATTTGTTTGAGACAGCATTAAATCTATAAATCAATCTGGGGATAATTCACATCTTAATGTGGAGTCTTCAACTACAGGAATATAATCAATATTTCCATATGCTTAGGTCTTAAATTTTTCTTAATATTGTTTTGTACTTTTCAGAGTATAGATCCTACATTTATTTAATTGAAAATATCACTAAGCTTATTGTATAATTTTTCATGCTGTGATTTGTTATACTTTTAAGAAGATATTTTCTAGTTTCGTTTTAATATATCATAATACATACTTTGAATTCAGTTCTATTTCTCTGTAGTACATGTCTGATTTAATTTGTATTGCATTGGTACATAGGCAATCTCACTTTGTTCCTGATTTCAGGAAAAAATGTTTAATTCTTCATTTCTAAATACAATGATACTTCAAAGTAGGAATTCAATAGTCTACTTGCAATATCCCGATAGTATGCTTCCAATATCCCCTATAGTGAAGAAATGAACGGGACTGTGTAAAGTAACCATATAAGTAGTTACATGTACGGTTGAGACTTGAACACGAATCTTTTGATTTTAGACAATGTTGTTTCACCATTTCTCCATTTTCAAACCTAATTCTACAGAATTCTAATTGGATAACATTCTTCCTTAGTTAGTATCTGAAATGCTCAAATCTTTTCCCTTCAAACAGACAGCAGCTCAATCCAGAAGATACATTAAAAAAAATAATAAAGATTTCTATGAAGTCATGAAGAAGAAAGAGTTGTAAAGGAAAATGAATAAAGTATAAAAAGTTTAGAGAAGTCATGACAAAGCAAGCAACTTCCATTTAGAAAACAATGCACCGTTCCAGTAAAAGCCGTAAGTCTATCCATTCTTGTAGCCACACAAAAACATTTAAGAGTTTTTCTGTGGATGTTAACTGAAGTCATAGGTTGGACAGTGTTCCAAGTCTAGAAGCCTTGTAAATGACTTCATGTTAAAACAGTTCATGTAAACTGGGATGTATGCATTTTTTTTAATTAATGTTTTAATTTTTTTCTTTCCTCAAAAATTAGCTTCATCAAATGAGATATCCAAAATATGTCCCTGTTCCCTGATCTAAAAAATTTAAAAAACTGACACAGAAAATCCCAACTTAGTGACAGTCCTGAACATCTTCACATTTGGCTTTGGGCAGTATCCCTAAATCTTCTGTGTACTTTTGGCAAGGCACATAGGAAAATTTACAATCAAAACATATAAATTCCTGTTACTGGACTAATTTAACCTGGATCTTGTTCCTCTTTTTGAGAGTTTTTCACTGGTGGCCACCCCTGCTATTCTCTCACAACTAATACAATTATGTTTACTTCTATAAATTTCTTCTATTTTTTTTTTTTTTTTTGAGATAGAGTCTCACTCTGTCACCCTCAGTAGAGTGCAGTGGCATCACCAGCTCTTGGACTTAGGTGATTCTCTTGCTTCAACCTCCCGAGTAGCTGGGATTACAGGCACCCGCCATAATGCCCAGCTATTTTTTGTTGCGTTTGGCCGTGGCTGGGTTCGAACCCGCCACCCTAGGTACATCAGGCCAGAGTCCTACTCACTGAGACACAGGTGCCACCCTATAAATTTCCTCTATTCATGGTTAATTATCTTTCACCCAAACAGGTGAACAATGAGGGTTCACTCCTTTCATGTTTCAGAAGGCTAATAGGAATGATACGCAGAATTATAATCCTAGCTTAAATGAAGTTCAAAGGTATAATTTTCATTAAACAATCTACAATTTAGAAATCTGATGTTTATAAACAGGTATCTTCTTATATAAATAATGTCTTAAAAAACAACATATTTCTCTGTTAAAGGCATTGCCCTTCAATTTACTCTTTGGTCTTCGGCTGTATATTGCTCGACAGACTTATTTCTTCAGTTCTATGCTTAGCATTTTTCAAGATACACAAAAACAATAGGCAGCTTTAGTAGCTAGTAAATACCAACTCTATGTGGTGATAGTAATAATAGCTATCCTCTTGTAATAGACTACTATTTACTAAGGTTTTCATTCCTATTAGCTCATTTTGTCACCATAATAATCCTCTGAATTAGGTTTAATGCCAGATCTATCTTGTAAAGGAGAAAACTTAGGTTAAATGAGCTTTGTTGCTTGCTTTGATCTCAATCATTATATGATATGGATTGTTAATAGTTGTAAAATATATACATAGATTAAACACCAAACATATCTGAATATTTAATATCCCCTACTCTATGAGTGTGTTAAGTTTGAGATTCTACAACCTCATCTGTCCACACACTGGATCCATTGGCGATAGTAATATTAAATGTCACAGAAGTTTTCTTAGACCTTTGTGAAATAATCTTAAAACCTGATAACAATTAATCAAAATAAATAGTAAATGCAGACATAATCATATTTTATGGAACTTCTATTTATAGAATATAAACACCTGACCTAAGATGTTTTGGTTCTGATTTTAAATTAGTATTTTGTCGTTTCAAGGACACAGAATAGCCCTTATGAACATTCAGACACAAGATAGGATTCTGTGAAACTCAGAGACATTCTCAAGAGCATAGCCTCGCCCTCCCTGAACTCGCATAATGATAAACCAATTCCTTAATGTTGACATTCCTTTTGTATCTTCAGAAAAGCATCAAATCCTTGCAGTTTTAAGTCCAGAGTATTGGTCAGCATTAAATTGACCTTCTAAGAGACTTTGCCAGATCAATTTTATTACCTCCTGTGATAAAGGAGTAGTTTTTAAGAAAAAAAAAATGGATAGATTTTTATTTACTTGTACCTGACTTCTATTTTTATCCTATAATCCAATTGGCAATTAAGTCCAGAGGTTTATGGATTATACTGCTAGGAATCTCGATAGAAGTTCTATGGAGATCCCTAAGGCTACCTGTGGTCCTGGGAGTACAGGAAAAAATGGTGGGCCTTAGGCCTTTCCTCCATGGCTTCAAGTACAGTAGCACTGTTTTTTATCTGTTTTGCCTTTGGGGCCATAAAGTGCATTTAAATAAAGACTATATCTACCTTAAAATTTCAAAAACACTCTTTTAAACCATATACATATACTTAGACATACTCTGAGTTGGATGGAGCATCAAATCTCCAAGGCTTTTAGCAGCAGCTCTCTAGCAGGGATTACAGCTAGATGATGGGCAAATTTAATATTTTTATTAATAATTTACATGAAGGAATTAAGACTTGACATCTCACATTTCTAGTTAACAGTAATATGTAATAGTCAACACCCAAATGGGAAATATACATTTATTTTTATTAAATTTATAAATATATATTTATTAAATATATAAATATATCTTTATTATGAATATAAATATATTTATATATATTTTAAATTTATAAATATATATTCATTTATATATCCTGATAAATTATATAAAGGATCATGTAGCAACAAACAACATTTCATTGGATTACGCTTTAAGACCAAGAATAAACACATCAAATCAAAATGGAAAATGAATACATAGGCAACAATAAGATTTTTTTTAAAAGGGGAAAAGTGATATCATTCTCTAGTAATCATGGCAATTAAAAGGGAAAAAAAATAAGCTAATGGCAGTTGGCTGTAAGGTAGGAGAAAGTCACACATGACAGCAAGTCTTCCTCTTTGCTTGACATTGGACCAGACCTAATTAGAATAGGTTTTTTTGAGAAGTTTGTTGAAAATGAAATAAGAACTAGCAGAGAACACAAGATACTAAATTATTCCCATGAGGAAAAGTTAACAGAAATGAAAGTATTTACCTTGAAGAAGAGATGACTATAGGGAAAAATTAGTCCTCTCAAAGACTATTAATAATTACAATAAAATGTTTTCCAGCCCTACAGAGGGTTGCTATATGTCCGGGAGATGCAGAAGTAACGGCTAGATAATTTTATTTGCTATAAGTAAGACATCTTGATAATAAGGACATTTTAAAATAGTGGGACATGTAACTTGGAGAAACTAGAAGATTTTTCTTTTTCTTCCCTAGATAGCTTTAGTAGGAAAAAATACATTCTCTCCCCTGGTTTCCCTAAGTTATTTCACTGGTTTGTATTCTCAACTATCCACTTAGGGACTCTGGAAATGTAGAGATTTCACCCTGGCAAGACTATTTCCCAATGTTCTTGTGTTGTCTTCATGCTTTCAATGTTTCTGCCCTGGATCCATCCACCTTCCCAGCTTCGGGCTATTACCACTCCACTAGTCCACACAGGTTAGGCATAAAAACCTCTGCAAGAACAAGAAAATTAGTGAAGGTCCTTGCTGTTCAGACATAGTATTGGTGCTGGGTCACACGTTCCAGTCACATCTGAACAAATTCTTGCAGCTTCTCACCACATATATATCCTGGATTTTTCTCTGATATGTATAATTGGTTTGTTTTTAGGATTTTCCAAACCCCAGAGTTGTAGACCGTACATGTTGACACCTTTAGCCTTTCTCTTGTAATCTCTTCTGTAGCATCCATCTGCCCTGGCAGGCTTCTTTGGCCCTCTGCTTTACAAAGTCCACAGATGGCTCTGGTTTTAACTGCTCAGTGTAGGCTAACTATGACATACCCGCCAACCATAAGATTTCGATGCTCTGCCATATATTCGTGGCATTTCCATTTACATCTTAAGTCTCACTAACAGTTAAGACCAGAGGTTTTAGAACCACTCATACATACAAATTACTTTTTTTTTTTGAGACAGAACCTCAAGCTGTCACCCTGGATAGAGTGCCATGGCATTACAGCTCACAGCAACCTCCAATTCCTGGGCTCAGGCGAGTCTCTTGCCTCCTCCTCCCAAGTAGCTGGGACCACAGACCCTGCCACAACACCCGGCCATTTTTTGGTTGCAACCGTCATTGTTGTTTGGCAAGCCCAGGCTGGATTCGAACCCATCAGCTCAGCCTGTTGAGCCATGGGCGCCGAGCCCATACA
>CAUYON010185584.1:0-10948 GCA_963573935.1 Arctocebus calabarensis
GAGTATTAATGTCTTTATATAGTGATCAAGGAAATGCCATGAAGGATATCTGTAACAGTATGATCAAAATATTTCTGAATGTATATGAATCGTGGCCTGTGATTGCACCAATGTACATAATTATGATTCAATAAAATTATTTAAAAAAAAAAAAAAGAAGTAAGGAGTTGGAACACAAAGTGCTGAAAAATAGTTATGAAGTAGGCAGCAGGGAGCAACATCAGGGACATATATGTTATAGCTTAAGTACTCTCGTGTGAGATTATCTTATTATAATCTTTTCAAACCCTCCTTATGTTAAGTATTATTCACCTTTGGTAAAGTGAATCAAATTTCCAGAGTGAATGATTTGCTCAGTTCTTGTTAACGCTCTGGGAAATTGGTGAGATAGGATTGTATCCAGATGTTTAAATCAGTGCTTTTTTTTTTTAATGGTTTGTTTTTGTGTATTACAAATTCAATGTCATTGTTGAGATTTGAGAGTTTAAATTTATCTTCATAGTTTTAAGACTAGGATAGAAGATGTTGAAGAAGTAATTTTCCAACCTATAAAAACAGAGACAGACAACCCAGAGATACACAAGGGACTAAATATCTTGGGTTTTATGCTGTGGGATATTTAGATTCTGTAGAATAGGAACTTGTGTTATAGTGGCAGTTAGCAGCTAAAACTAAAGAAAGTGAACATTTCAAAGTGTGTTTTAAAGAGTTCAGTTGGCCCTCCTAATCCATGCGTTGTGCTTCCACAGAATCAATCAACTATAGGGTTGAAAATATTTGGAACAAAACCAGTGAAACAACAATGAAAAATAATGCAAATAAATAATAGACTATAACAACTATTTATATAGCATTTACATTATATTAGGGTATTATATGTAATCTAGGGGTGATTAAAGTACATGAGAGGATGTGCCTAGGTATTATAATAATGTTACACCATTTTATAAAAGAAACTGAAGCATCCTAAGATTTTGGCATCAGTGAGGGTTCTAGAACTAATTCCTGAAGATACCAAGGGATTATGATATTCTTGAGAGAATATTTGAACACCTTTAATTCAGAATATCATTTGGCCTAAATGATAGAATATTTAAATTACATGTTGATGCAATGAATGCTTAAAAGTTTTTACAATGAGAAAGTGACTGATTTTTGAAAATTTATTCAACAGGTGTGACTTCAGTTTTCATGCAAAGGGATATAATAAACTAGATATTGTATAAGTTAAAAAAAACACAGTTAAGAAGGTAGACCTATGCTAACTGTTGTTACCACAATTAAATTTTTATTTTTTTTATTTTCATTTTTAAATGTTTACCATTTATTTATTTTATTTTTTTAGGGTTTAATTTTTTGTTTTTTATTGTTTCAGGTTCACTGAGGGTACAAAGAATTGGTGTATACTGATTCATTTGTTAGGTAACATCCCTGTTATAAATTGTGTCCTGCCCCCAAGAGATGTGCCATATACACCATGATTAAATTTAAAAAGAAAATCACAAGCTGAACAAAATGTCATGAAAGGTCTCCAGTTGTTCACTTTTAGAAAACTATGTTTTCTTATATTAAGAAATTTGGATATTATGGCCAGGAGTGGTGGCTCATGGCTATCATCCCAGCACTCCTGGGGCTTTTCTTAGGAGGCCAAGGTGGGTAGATCACCTGATCCCTGTAGTTCAAGACCAGCCTGAGCAAGAATGAGACCCCATCTCTACTAAAAAAAATTAGCTGGGTGTTGTGACAGGTATCTGTAGTCCCATTTACTCCATAGGCTGAGGCAGGCAAGAGGATTGCTTAAGTCCAAAAGTTTGAGGTCTCTGTGTGCTATGATGCAATGGCACTCTACGAAAATGCAGTGAGACTCTTATCTAAAAAAAAAAAAAAAAAAGAAAGAAAGAAAAAAAGAAATTTGGATATTATGACAAAATTTTTAGAAATAATTTTTTGCACTTATTTTCTTCGAAATATTAGGGAGACATAAAGGTTTTTGGTTGCTGGATCACTTTTGTAATGCTTGAGTCATAGCTGGCCATTACTCTGATAGTGTTCATTGTACCTGTTACTAGGTTTTAGCCCATCCCTCCTCCGCCT
Source organism: Arctocebus calabarensis (assembly GCA_963573935.1). Taxonomy (NCBI): domain Eukaryota; kingdom Metazoa; phylum Chordata; class Mammalia; order Primates; family Lorisidae; genus Arctocebus; species Arctocebus calabarensis. The sequence continues at coordinate 2,095 of CAUYON010185584.1, forward strand.
TAATTTCCACTGAATTTTACTTTTATCTGTGCACGTGGGTACTCATTGGTTAGTTCCAATTTAATATCACATCCATGTGGTATTTTTCTTCATTTTTAGATACATCACTTAACATAATGATCTCCAGTTCCATCTAAATTCTTGCAAAAAGCTTTAATTCATAATTTTTTATGGATTAATAGTGTCCCATGGCATACATATCCCACATTTTGTTAATGCATTCATGAATTGATAGGTATTTGGGTTGATTCCCATCTTTGCAACTGTGAATTATGCTGGAATAAATATTGAAGTGCAGGACCAAAAGTCTGATGAAATGACTTCTTTTCTTTTTGGTAAATACCCATTAGTGGGAATGCTGAATCAAACGATAGGTCTACTTTTAGTTCTTTGAGGAATCTCCATATGTTTTCCATAGAGGCTCCCTAGTGATTAGTGACATTGAGAATTTTTTCATATGTTTATCAAACATTTGTCTATCTTCTATTGAAAATCTTCTATTCATGTGTTTTATCCACTTTTTAATAAGATTGTTTTTCTTGTGGGTTTGCTTGAGTTCTTTGTGTTTTCTGGTTATTAACCTTTTATCAGATGTATGGCTTGGGAATATCTTTTTTTCTATTCTGTAGCTTATCTATTTGCTCTGGTGATTATTTCCTTAGCTGGGCAGTAGCTTTTAATTTAATCACATCCCATTTATTTATTTTCATTCTTGCTGTAAGTGTCATTGGGTCTTACTCATAAATTATTTGCCTAGACTGATATCTGGAAGAGTTTTTCCTATGTTTTCTTCTAGAATCATTATGGTGTAATGCCTTAATGTAAGTATCTTATCCACCTTGAATGGATTTTTGTGAGTGGTGAGAAATATGGATCCTGTTTCATTCTATTACTAAAATAAGCAATGAAATCCAGAATTTTGCAGAGGGGTGATTGCATATATAAAAGGAACAAGGAAAGGGCTTGTCGTCATTAATTTCTGTAACTCAGGTGCCTGGCAGGTTGTATGAAACACAGTAGGCCCTTAATAAATTTTGACAGAATGAATGATTTCATGAAATCTTGAAATCATTGAGTCATTTTGTTAAATTTTGTGATAGTAATGAAAGTGGAGTCTCAATGGCTAGTATTTTTCAGATCCTGGAAGTTATGCTTGAAAATGTAATGTTTTTCAGAGAAGCTTCTGGATATAGTCACAGAAATCTACACAAACCATAATCTTTACTTTTATAATATCATTATTTATTATCATTTTTAATGAAACGAATGTAGTTTTTCTTACCCAAATAGTATAGAAAAAATTAAAACAAAATGAAATAAGGCAAAACAAGACCAAAAGTCAGGTAGAAACACTAATTTATTCACTGCTCTATGTTTTCAGAGTACTTACTAGAACATACTTATTAAATACAAAACCTCACTGAATAGAACATTAAGGTTATAAATATAAAACAAACTCAAGACAAGAGATACAGGATATATCACTGTAATATTTCCTGTTCTGTATATCATTAGACATTCATGCAAAAAGGTAATTAGAAGCAAGAATACTGCCCAGATACAATGTAACAAAATTAATGTGGCAATGAAAACATTAGCTTTTCCCTTCCCTAGATCAAACTGAAATTTGTGTTTTTGGCATTGTACTTTATAAACTTTATTCTCTAGATTATTTTCTGAGTTAAAAAACCACCAATCCTGTCCTTAACTCCCCAAGAGCCTGATTGTTCTCAAAATAACAGGCGCCGAATTATAGCTATGCAATTATCACTCACATTGGTCTTAAAAAGCCCAGCTATTGGGTGGTGCCTGTGGCTCAGTGAGTAGGGCATTGGCCCCATATACCGAGGATGGCAGGTTCAAACCCAACCCCGGCTGAACTGCAACAACAACAGCAAAAAAGTAGCCGGGCACGTCCCAGCTACTAGAGAGGCTGAGCTAGTACCAGCTACTAGAGAGGCTGAGGCAAGAGAATTGCTTAAGCCTAAAAGCTGAAGGTTGCTAAGAGCTGTGATGCCATGGCACTCTACTGAGGATGATAAAGTGAAACTCTTTCTCTTAAAAAAAAAAAAAAATCCCAGCTGTTCAAGTAAACATGATGATTCAAGAAACTATTTAGATTATCTATTGGTTGATATTGTTTTATAGTTATGAAATAATTACCTGCTATCAGAATTCTAAAACTGTAAACATGTTTAGAGCTAGAAACTTGTGAAATGTTTGACTTGTAAGTAAACAAATGCTTATATAAGCATAAAATATTAGCAAAGATAGTTTTTTAAGTTAAAGGAAGACATTAATAAGCCAAGTTTGCATTTTGTATTTTTTTTTTGTAGAGACAGAGTCTCACTTTATCGCCCTGGGTAGAGTGCCGTGGTGTCACACTGCTCACAGCAACCTCCAGCTCTTGGGCTTAAGCGATTCTCTTGCCTCAGCCTCCCTAGTAGCTGGGACTACAGGCGCTGCCACAGCGCCCGGCTATTTTTTTGTTTTGCAGTTCGGCCGAGGCCGGGCTTGAACCCGCCACCTTCGGTATATGGGGCCAGCGCCCTACTCGCTGAGCCACAGGAGCCGCCCTCTGCCTCCCTCTTTACCTGGCTTCCTTCTTCGTCTTCCTCAATGGATCAGGATATCCCTCCCCTTTCTTTTATAAAGACACCAATCACTGGCTTTAAGTCCCACTATAAATCCATGATGATGATTTTTTTTTTCCATCTAGAGAATCTTTTTTTTTTTGTATAGACAGAGTCACACTCTATCTACCCTGGATAGAGTGCTGTGGCATCACAGCTCATAGCAACCTCCAACTCCTGGGCTTAGGCGAGTCTCTTGCCTCAGCTTCCTGAGTAGCTGGGACTACAGGCGCCCGCCACAATGCCCGGCTATTTTTCTGTTTTGCAGTTCAGCCGAGGCTGGGTTGGAACCCACCACCTTCGGCATATGGGCTGGCGCCCTTCTTGATGAGGCATAGACGCTGCACTCATCTAGGGATTCTTAATTCTACAAAGACGATTTCCAAATAAGGTCAAATTCTGAGGCTCCAGGTAGATGTGAATTTGGCAGGACACCATTCAACTCGCTCCATGGGTGTAGAATATGTTCTAAAGGAGTCTGGTGGTGCAGAGTAGGAGGGAACTTGCCTTGTTCTTAGGAAAGGGCATTTCTTTCGCAAAATAGAGGAGGCTTAGTGTTTCTGCAAGCATGGGAGGGATACATTAAAAAGAAATGGAAAACTCTGAAGGGGATGCTTGATGGGCCAAGAAGAAGGGCAGCAGAGAATCAAGCACACAAGGAGAGGGCTGGTGTGACCAAAGACTCCATCCAACTGCACAGCCAGTGGCAGGAACATAGCCAGCTTGGGGCAGTGAGCAGGGAAGCCGACAGAGCTCTTCTCCTGATCAGTGGACGTACTGAGAACAGGTGGAACAAGAAAGGATCAGGTGGGTTAACAAGGAACGCTGAGGTCTGACGCGCTGCCTTGGAGGAGGTGACAATGTGTGACACATGCTGAACAGCATCTGGGACCCAGCTGAGTTACCAAGAAGCCAGTCTTTGAAAAATAGCTTTGCCAAGTAATGATATTTACAAGACCAGCCAGCTGTGCTTGATCAAATACTAAACTTTAGGAGGGAATCTTAGGACAGGTTATTCTTCTTTAAAATTACTTGTCTGCTTAAGTAAAGCAAAATTTAAGAACAATGTTCACCCTTAAATCAGAAGAAATAAAAAGCGCCCTACAATCTAATAATTCATCTTCTTTCTTAGTGCAACAAAATGAAAACAAAACATTTCTAACATATCCACCCCTATTTTCAAATCATTTCCAGATCCACAAACTTAGGGACGGAATTTAAGATTTACAGCCAAAGAAAGAAATCTTGCACAGTTGGTTTCTGAGTGTATCAGACACAGAATGACAGAGGGATGCCATTTTCATGTGGATTCTACCATGTATTTTAGAGATAAGACAAAGATGCCTATCAAATTAGAGGTGATAGAAGGAGCTGGCTGTTGTGATTTGCATTAGTGTTTCTTTGACGCTGCTGTAAATCAGAATGGTAATACATGCTATCCATTCGTGAATAGATGTGAAATTTGTAATCTCTGCATTCCGGGTCCATGGTCAAGCCTTGTGGGGAATTGGCAGGGATAAGGTGATGGAGTCCTATTTTCAGTATTTTGGATTCAGACAATCTTCCCTCCTCTATCTGATTTCCACTGTCCATTCACGAGAGGTGGAACTTATGTCAGACACCTGCTTGACCCAGGGGAGAGATAGTAAGGAAGCCAGAAGTCACTCAGATTAAAAGGCAGCAGAAGCCCAACAACAGCTGTTGCCTTGATAGCTGGGTAAGGTTTCCAGGAATCTAGGTTCCACGGAACCAGCAGGGCAAGCCCAGCTCCCAGAACTTTGAACTCGAGACTGTGTCCCTTTATCTTCAGTCTAATGTGTTAGTGGCCCCAGTGACTTACCCTATCTTACCAAGGCCTTTGCTTTAGTATGAACGCTTAACTGCCACGGACCTGCCCCAGTTACAGGTGAGACTGTAACTCTCAGGTACTATCATTGGACAGCTAATTTGTGCCTTGTTTCTCCATCTGAAGATTCAGAGAACAGGATTATCTGGTACCTCAAGTATGTAAGGAGATTTAGATGAGGTCAACCCACATACAGTATGATTAAAGAGCAGTGTGAAAATGTCAAATGGTAGAAATGCAGATAATGTAATGACAAGTGAGCAGCTAGCTGCTTAGTTAATTGAAGCCAGGTCCAGAAACTATCCTATAATAATGGAGTGATTATATCTGGTGTGGCCTGAAGCATAGCTAAGATCTTTTTTTTTCTTTTTTCTTTTTATAGAGACAGAGTCTCACTTTGTCGCCCTCGGTAGAGTGCCATGGCATCACACAGCTCATACCAACCTCCAACTCCTGGGCTTGGGCGATTCTCTTGCCTCAGCCTCCCGAGTAGCTGGGACTACAGGCACCCGCCACAACACCTGGCTAATTTTCTGTTTTTCAGTTCGGCCGAGGCCGGGTTTGAACCCACCACCTTCAGCATATGGGGCTGGCGCCCTACTCAATGAGCCACAGGCACTGCCCATGGCTAAGCCTTTTATGCAAAGCAATGGGTCAGATCATTTACATCCCCCTAATTTCCAAGATACAGCTTAAACCCAGGAAATGATACTACACAATTGTAAGAGTTTTGATAGTAAAGGGATAATCTTGACTTGGGCACAACTGTGTGTCCGTCTGTCTGCCTTTATGGCACACGACTCCAGTCACCAACTGCCGGTTCAAAGAGAGATGGGCTCTTCTGCCATAGTTCAGGCCCATCTGGCAAATCCATCTGAGTGTGGAAGGCCTGCAAAAGTTTTCCCCTTACTTGAGTAGATGAAAAAAAAATATGAAAATCAGGGCTGAAGGATACACACTTTAAAGGTCAATAATTCCTACAAGGCTCACACCTGTAATTCTAGCTGAGGCAAGTGGATTGCTTGAGCTCGAGAGTTTCTCTGAACAACAGAGAAACCGGGTATCTACTAAAAATAGAAAAATTAGCAGGGGATTATGTCGGGCACCTGTAGTCTCAGCTACTCTGAAGTCAGGAGAGTAGCGTGAGGCCAGAGCTTAAGGTTGCTTTAAGCTATGATGATGCCACTGCACTCTAGTCTGGGCAACAGAGTGAGACTCTGTCAAAAAAATTAAAAACAGTAAAATTGGTAAATCCATAACTCCAGTGCTTACAAGGATAATAGCTTTTGTTGAAAGGTTAATAGATATCCCTATTCTCTATTTGCTGTGTCCCCAGATAAGACAGTTATGTTTTTCATTTGGCAATCTTATAGATTTATTTATTTAAAAAATTATGCTGCAGAATGATTATGAAAGGGGCTGATGTAAAAACACATATGTGTGCACTGCAGTTTGTGCCTGTGCTTTTTCACAGATTTGTGAACAGATGCATCGTTTTGTTCTTGGACCTTTTTCTGGGTAATCTCAATTTCTAAGTCTTGAACACCAGCCCACCTTCCTCCCCACATTTTTGAACTGCGATTCCATCTGCCTCCTAGTGACCTCCACTCGAATGATCCTCAGGCCCTTTCCACTCAATTTGTCTCGCACTGAGCTCAGTATCTGCCCCAAACCCTGGACCCTACCCTCATGTTCCCAACTCAGCGAATGGCTCCTCCCAGATACCAGAGCTAGATATTTTGGTGTTATCTGGGATTCCTTCCTCCTTTTCAACCCTATTTCTAATTGATTGAGGTCTTGTCAGTTCCAGCTTCTGGCTTTCTTTGGATCCATCCCTACCTAATCCAAGCTATGATCTTCTCTTGTGTAGATTGTTGACTTAGGTTCTAGTCCCTGCCTCCAATCTTGTCCCCAGTACAATTTGTTCCTGTCGTGTCCCTCTTGTCCCCAGTACAATTTGTTCCTGTCGTGTCCCTGTTTCAGATCCTCCAGTGATAGCCCCTAGGCATTAGGATAAGGTCTAAATTCCCTCAGCTGGCCTTTGCTTCCTTTCTTACCTCTCTAAATTCATCTGTAAGAACCTATCTGAATTCATCAAATAGGTCACACTCCACCCTCTCCCTGCATTTGACTTTAAGCTCCACCGGGGCAGGAGCCAGGGGTATCTCAGTTACGATCATGTCCCTGGGGCCCTCAGTACATGGTGGTGGTCTGAGGGTTGGTAACAATATTCCAGTTTCCCTTCTAACTAGTTGTTATACAGGATGTATCTTTTTTTAAAAATATATTTATTTATTTATTTATTTTTGTTAAATCATAGCTGTGTACATTAGTGCAATCATGGGGTACAATGTGCTGGCTTCATATACATTCTGAAATATTTTCATCCAACTGTTCGACATAACCTTCATGGGATTAACTAAGATAGACTTTCACTGGATTAAAGATTTAGACTTAAGACATGAAACTATAAAAATACTGGATTTGCATTCTTAACCGATCAATTTAGCTGCTATATCAAGAGTGGAAACACACAGACTGCTTATGCAGCTTCTTTAGAGACTGAGTGCCAGGATTAGGGAGGTGGCCAGAGAGGTGAAGAGAAGTGGGCGGATTCAGCATATCTGAAGCTTGTTGCCAAACAGCATTTACGGGGCAGAAGAGCTCTGGGTTTAGCAACAGGGTGGATAGCAGTCCTGTCTGCTACAAAAGGGATAGCTAAGGTAGAAATATGTTTAGAATTTAAAATCAAAAGTTCTGTTTGGGATATGTAAGATGAATTGCAACAATCCAGAAGGAAACTTTTTGGAGTTACGGTTTTTTCCATTATCTTACTTGTTCTATTAGTTTCATGAATGTACACACAAGCTAAAGTTCATCACCTTCTACACTTGAAAGGTACGCAGTAAGTCAGTTATCCCTCATAAGCCTGTCTTTTTAAAGCTGAAATGAGCAACAATAAAGAAGTGAGATGTTTATTCACAAATAGAGATGTCAAGTATGCTGCTGGATCAGGATAGAGTATCGCGTGAGACTTTTTTTTTTTTTTTTGACAACTCCAGAAACTCAGAGATGAACTTTTAACCAGTTAGTACCAAGGCTGAGCTTGGTTGAAGCAGCAAAGAATTAGAAGCTAAAATATTTGAGTTCTGGTTACCAGCAGGTGCTAGATAACTGTGGAACCTTAAATATGCCACTGGATTTCTATCTAATCAATAAAACAAGAAAGATCTGAAAGATCGGTCTTCAGAGAGGGAAAAATGGATTGCTATAGAAGTGTTTGTAAAGTTAAAATTGCTGTGGTCTGTGTAGGCCATGGAATATTATTCAGCCATTAAAAGATGGAGATTTTGTATCTTTTATAACAACCTGGACTGATCTGGAAAACATTCTCCTAAGCAAAGTACCAGAAAGACAGAAAAACAAGCATCAGTACTAAATTGAAACTACAACTACAGGCTTTCCCAGAAGAAAACTCAATTAAATTTAAGTAGGGAGAAGGGAGGAAGGGGTTTGGTGGGCTCCCACCCAGTGGGCACAATGCACAGGTATATGGCACACATCCTGGGTGAAGGACACAGCAACAATTCATCTTTGACCTTATAAATGCAAACTGTTTAACCTACCAGGATTTTGTTTCTTTTTTTTTTTTTTTTTTTTTTTTTTTTTGCAGTTTTTGGCTGGGGCTGGGTTTGAACCCACCATCGCCAGTATATGGGACTGGAGCCCTACTCCTTTGAGCCTCAGACACCGCCCTAGTATGTACTTTCATATTAATCTGAAATTTTAGAAAAGAAAAGGTAAAATTGTGCCATAAATCTCAGTTGCTGTGAGTATTTTTAAATAGAGGAATACTTCTAAAATGTGATGGTTTGGAGAAAGCCTTTGGTCAAAACAAAAGATTAAGAGGAAGAAGCACAAGAAAGATTAACAATGTAGCAGGAGCAGAGAAAGTTATTTTGCATTCATTTTATAGTCAGAACTTCTGCTTTTTCTTTCTTGTTAATCTTGGAGAAAATAGAACTTGGGAGGTTCTTCATGGACTAAAATGTATCCAGTGTCATTGTCTGCAAAGCATACATGATCTTGTACCTTTTAAAACATCACTAAATAATTATTATGAGACCATTGAGATGAAAATGGGTAATCAATACCCTAACTGTTCCATGAGTGTGATTTTTCTCTTTACAAAGCCTTTTCTGCAAGATTTACTGTTTCATGGTGTGTGCTTAAAAATAAGTAAGATAGTACTGAGTTTGGGAGTTACACACAAGCAGCCAGTCATTTAAATACTCATTAATCACTGGTTTAAATCCCAGGGTCTCCAGCCATCTAAACTAATAACTGAAGAAGACAGGCACATGGCCTACAGACA
>CAUYON010185585.1:0-17855 GCA_963573935.1 Arctocebus calabarensis
ATGTATACCATGGAATACTATGCAGCCTTAAAGAAAGATGGAGACTTTACCTCTTTTGTGTTTACATGGATGGAGCTGGAACACATTCTTCTTAGCAAAGTATCTGAAGAATGGAAGAAAAAGTATCCAATGTACTCAGCCCTACTATGACGCTAATCTATAGCTTTCATATGAAGGCTAAAACCCAGTAATAGCACAAGAAATGGGGAAAGGAGCAAGGGAGGGAAGGGGAGGGGGGAGGATTTGTGGAGGGAGGGTGATTAATGGGATCACAACTACGGTGCATCTTGGAAGGGTACAGGTGAAAATTACTAAATGTAGAATATAAATGTTTTCATATAGTGATTAAAAAGCCATGAAGGCTATGTTAAATAGTTCAATGAAAATATTTCAGTATGTATATAGTCAGCACATTGTGCCCCATGATTGTACCAATGTACACAATTATAATTTAATAAAAATTAAAATAAAAAAACAAAAAAATTAGAGGCTAAAGGAACTGTATCTAAGTACTGTACTCTACTTGATAAACTGCTTCCTCCTCCACAGAGATATGGAGTAGCAATTGTGAAATTACTTTATAGTATTAATGTAATTGAACATTTTAGGAAATAGATGTAAGTTGTGGGAGCCAGATGTTTTGGAGTGAGAGTTTACAGGTAAGTCAGAGGAAGAGACTAAATGAGTGGATTAGAGTTGGGTGCAGCAGCACGAACTTATGTTTAGGTTGACACAAATACCAGTGGAAATATAGACATGTGAATACTATGTACAAATATATACCCTTTCTCTGTCAGTCAAGAGAGCCTAGACCCAGTGATACTCTAGTAGCCACGAGTATGCCTAGAACACAAACATTGCTTTCTAAAACTATTTTCTCATTTTTATTTGAACCAAAGCTCTTTGGAAAAATGGCTGATTCTAGGACTGGGGAAGAGCATATATGAGATGATGCTAGAGCAAGTTGTAGTGACAGGAAGTAAAGAAGCTCTCAAAAAAAAAAAAATCCTCATAATGATATAGGTATATTCCAGAAACCATTTGAAAATTTTCCCAATTGCCAAAGCTGGAACCATCTGAACAACAAAATAAAGTTGTATTGACTGTATATTTTATCAACATATAAAATGAAAATCTATATATCTATAATGACCTATGTAAATGATCTAATAATGAAGTGGAGAAAAACTTTCAAAGAATTTATGTAACACATGAACATAACTCATCACTCCTTAAACATATGTAGGTTGTACATAGAGATTTTTTTGAAGTGGACTCTGTGGAAAGAGAGGGAAAAGGAGTAACTTTACGGGTGAGAAACTGATAAGCATATATTAAGTCAGGCTTATCAAGGTTAATATCAACAGTGTTAAGTGATTAGAATGGCACTTTATCCCTCCAGTTTGCTCCCAGGAATATGTTATCTCAGCCTAATCATAGGAAATTTATCTGACAAGTTCCAGTTGAGGAATTTTCCACAAAATACCCAACTGGTGCTCTGCAAAACTGTCAAAGTAATCAAAAACAAGGAAAGTCTGAGAAACAGTGATAACCAAGGGGAGCTTAGGGAAACATGGCTTCTGAATACTGTGTGGCATTTTGGATGGGATCTTCAAATAGAAAAATGATGTTAGGCAAAACCCAACTAAATCTGAATAAAAGATAGACTTTTGGTTAGTAATATTGCATCAATATTGGTTGATAAACTGTGACAACGTCCTCTGCTCATGTAAGTTGTTAATAACAGGTGAAACACGTATGAGGTGTCCGTAAACTTTCTATACCATGTTCACAGTAATTCCATAAACCTAAAATTACTCTAAAGCAAAAGACTTAATCACCACCAAATATGACAAAGAGAAAATCTTTAAACTCTTCTTTATTTGATCAATTTTCTTGTTTTGGGAAGAATTTTGTGTCTCTTTCATCTTCTGCATTTTACAGGAATTAAATATGTAAGAAAATTCAGCAACTGGTACTCAACAAATTTAGGTTTTAAGATATTTATTCTTAAAAAAAAAGATATTTATTCTTCATCTTCTTTGGCTCTCAACTTAATCATTTCAACTTTAGAGAATGTGGTTTAGTTGAGGCCAAAGGTAATTTGAATGTTGAAAATTTTATTGTAGGAGGTTTAGGTGGCACTCCTCCTAAGAAATGATTAAATGACCTGGAAAGCAGCAACTGCTTTTCAGATTTTGACTCACAGATTTAAATACTTTCATGAACATGAGAATATTTTGTAAACTATAGATGTGAGTACAAATATAAAACATTACCATCACTTATGGACTCATTAATTAATTTTTTTTCATTAAAAAATGAGTTGTTAACTCTATGTATTAATCAAGCCCTATGCACTACCCTAAACTACATTTCACTGGAAATTGCCCTCCTAAACTAGTTTACTTCTCCTCTGGCAGGCTTGTTGAGATGTTACTGTGTCATTTTTACTTGCTATTTTTCCACATAAATGACCTGAGAGTACAGAGTGGCTTTGAAATAGCAGAGCCAATAAAGCCATTTGAACTGATCAAATATTCCACTTCTTCCAACTCCTTTTATGCCTATTAGGTTAAGGCTATTTCTTTGACTATACCTGTCTTTCAGGGAACCATTGGGAAACTTTTCTCATTTGTGAAATTATTCTAGGTTCTGTATATTGAGGAATATAAGGCTTACCCTCAGCTAGATGAGCTAGAGGTTTAATTACACCTACAGATGACAGAAGCCATGCAATCTTGCAGACAGAGTATGTTGTATGGAGGATAGTATCACAGACAAATTTGTTAACATTTAGTACTTAGTGTTTTGGGGAGAGAATGAAGAAGTCTTGAAGTGTCACCACAGAGAAAGTGTGCCAGCCATAGTGCATGTCCCACAAACACCTCAAAGTCAAGGTAGCCACACCAAACACATCCTCCTCCTTCTGTGTTGTGCTATTTGTCATATTCCTGGTGCATGACACCATCAGCCATTTTTTGACCAAATCATAATCTTGCAATTCATCCATAGCTCCTCCTCCATCTCTTATCTGAATTTCAATCTCCAAATACAGTTGCTTCAATGCCTCTTAGAGATCTCTTAGAGTGCCCACTTTTTTTGATCTCCAATGTAATCTAACTAGGTAGGGGAAGGTCATCTATAACACAGCTGCTGTAGTAGCTAACTAATTCTAAGCAGCCTCCTTTTAATCCATTCTTCAGAAAACAATGAAAGTAGGGCAGTGCCTATGGCTTAGAGGAGTAGGGCGCCAGCCCCAGGTGCCAGAGGTGGTGGGTTCAAACCCAGCCCCAGCCAAAAAGCGCAAAAAAAAAAAAAAAAGAAAAGAAAACAATGAAAGTTATTCTAAAATACAAAGATAGTTATGACACTTCCTTCAATGCCCCAGCCATGTCCATTGTGTGTCTACTGTGCTGAATGACTTTCAGCTTCTATAATATGACATGTTCTGTTTCCCACTGTGGGCTTTGCAGACACTATTTCCTGTGTGGAACATCCTACTCTTCCTTTCTCCACTTGCCAGCTGCCTGTTCACATGTCAGCCTCCACCTAATTTCTACCCACTTTTGAGGATCAACAGAGGCATCGCCTCTTATAGATACCTTTCTCTGACTACCAAATCCTGTCTCCAAAGACTGGATTATGTGCTTATTATGGATTCACACATTGAACCAAGGATATTGTCTCCACACTCTGATAGCCTAAAAAAAATCTGTGAAAGTAGGGACTATATGTCCACTTCTGCTATAATTCTTTACCTCTAATGCCTAACACAGTGCTTGCCACATAGTATTTGTTCAAAAAACAATGTCATTTATTTCTTTGTTTATTTAATTTTGTTTTTTTAGATACATCTCACTTTTTTGCCCTCTCTGGAGTGCTGTGGCATCATAGGTCACAGCAACCTCACTCTTGGACTCAAGTGATCCTTTTGTCTCAGCCTCTTGCATATCTGGAACTACAATCCTGCCATAACACATGACTATTTTTAGAGACAGGGTCTTGCTCTTGCTTAGGCTGGTTTCTACCTTCTGAGCTCAACCAATCTACCCACCTCAGACTCCCAGAGTGCTAGAATTATAGGTGTGAGCAACAGCACTCAGCCCTCAAGCAACAATTATTTTTTAATGATTATTATTATTTTTGTATTGTTTGGGATTCATAGAGAGTACAAAGAATTTGATTTTGCTGATTGCATATGTTAGATAAGGTTCCTCTTTTTTTTATTAAATCATAAACACATAGATCATGTATACATTAATGCATTTAAGGCATAAAATGTGCTGATTTCATATAAAATTAGGAATGCTTACATCACACAGGTGAATATATACCTAATCTCATTTACTTAATTATTTTGTTAAGACATTTATACTCTGTACTAATAGATCTGACATGTACCCTTGCATTATGCACCATAGCTGTGATCCCACCATTCACCCTCCTGCAATCTGACCTCCCCGACCCCTCTCATCCCATCTACACTTTCATTCATTTTGGACCATAGTTGTGTTCTATTCTTCATACAAACGTGTGAGTGATTGTAAATTGGTTTCATAATAGTACAGAGTACATTGGATGTATTTTCTTCCATTCTTGTGATACTTTACTAAGTAGGATCTGGTCCAGCTCAATCCATGTAAATGTAAAAGAGGTAAAGTCTCCATCTTTTCTTAGGGCTGCATAATATTCCATGTTATACATATACCACAATTTATTAATTCATTCATGGGTCAAAGGACACTTGGGCTTCTTCCATGTCTTGGCTATTATGAATTCACCTGCAGTGAACTATCTGGATTTTGACACATTGAGGCAAGAACTTGCAGATCTCAAACATCTGAGAAATACAGTAGAATCCTTCAGCAACAGAATGAAGGAGGCAGAAGAAAGGATCTCTGACATTGAAGACAAAGCTTTTGAACACTCCCAAATGCTCAAAGAGGAAAAGAAGTGAAGAGCAAAAACAGATCATTTCCTGAGAGAACTATGGGACAACTCCAAAAGAGCAAACATGGTCCAAAAGGCACAGAAACTCTACTCCAAGAGATAATTGAAGAGTAATGGCAAGAGATACTGAAATTCATACAGCAGACTATTTCAGAACCCCAGCACGACTCAACCCAAATAAATCATCTTATAGACACATTGTAATTAACTTCACCAAAGTTAATATGAAGGAGAAAATTCTGCAAGCAGCCAGGTGTAAGAAAATCACAATCTACAAGGGGAAGAATATTAGAATGACTGTAGATCTCTCTGCTGTAACTTTTCAAGCCAGAAAAGGATGGTCATTGACCTTTAATCTCCTAAAACAAAACAACTTTCATCCTGGGATCATGTATCCAGCTAAATTGAGCTTCATTTATGACAGAGAAGTTAAATCCTTAATGACATACACACATTGAAGACATTTGCCATAAATAAGCCAGCTCTTCAGGATATCCTCAGAATCCGTCCTCCCTAATGATCAGTACAAGGCTCTACCACCAAAGTAAACTCACTCAGAAATTCTTGACCAAACCCCAATTTCCACAGTGGTGAAAAGATTCAAAATGTCCACTGAACTTTCAAAAAACTTGAGACTCAAAATATTACCAGGCTTATCAATACTCTCAATTAATGTGAATGGCTTAAACTGTCCTCTTAAGAGGCACAGGTTGGCTGACTGGATATGAAAACTCAGGCCAGATATCTGCTACATACAAGAATCTCATCTTACCTTAAAGGATAAATATAGACTCAGGGTGAAGGGATGGACATTTGTAATCCAGGCAAATGGAAATCGGAAAAAAACAGGGGTGGCAATTTTATTTGCAAATATGCTAGGCTTTAAACCAATAAAAATAAGGACAGACAATGATGGTCACTTCATATTTGGTAAGGGTAACACTCAACATAATTAAATGTCAATTATTAACATTTATGCATCCAACCAGAATGCTCCTCAATTTATAAGGGAGACCCTAACAGACATGAGCAATTTAATATCTTCCAGGACCATAATAGTTGAAGATTTTAACACCCCTTTGGCAGTGTTGGAAAGAGCCTCCAATAAGAAGCTAAGCAAATAAATTTTGGACTTAAACTTCACCATTTAACAATTGAATTTAACAGACATCTGCAGAACATTTCATCCTAACAAAATTAAATACATATTCTTCTCATTAGCCCATGGAACATCATCCAAAATTGATCACATCTTAGGTCACAAGTATAACCTCAGCAAATTTAAAAGTATAGAAATTATTCCTTGTATTTTCTCAGATCATCACCCAATAAAAGTTAAACTCACCAATTAACAAGTATCTGCATACTCATACAAAGACATGGAAACTAAATAACCTTATACTAAATCATAGCTGGGTAATAGATGAGATTAAGAAGGAAATTGTCAAATTTTTGGAACAAAATAATAATGAAGTATCTTTGGGATACTGCAAAGGCAGTCCTAAGAGGGAAATTGACAGGAAAGAGACTTAATAACTTAATGGAACATCTTAAGCAACTGGAAAAGGAAGAACATTCCAACTCCAAACCCAGCAGAAGAAAATAAATAACTAAAATTATAGCAAAATTAAATGAAATCAAAAACAAATGAATTATTCAAAAGATCAAGGAATCAAAAAGTTTTTTTTTGCGAAATTCAACAAAATTGATAAACATTTGGCCAACATAACCAAAAATAGAAAATTAAAGTCCCTAATATCATAAATCAGTAATGACAAAGATGAAATAACAACATACACCTCAGGAATTCAAAAAATCCTTAATGAATACTACAAAAATCTTTATTCTCAGAAATGTGAAAATCTGAAAGAAATTGACCAATACTTGGAAGCACAACACCTTCCTAGACTTAATCAGAAAGAATTGGAAATGCTAAACAGACCTATATCAAGTACTGAAATAGAATAAACTATATGAAATCTCCCAAAAAAGAACCAGATGGCTTCACATCAGAATTCTACTAAACCTTTAAAGAGGAACAAGTACCTATATCACTTAACCTTTTCCAAAACGTCAAAAAAGGACTATTTCCCAACACATCTATGAAGCAAATATCACCCTGATCCCCAAACCAGGAAAAGACCTAACAAGAAAAGAAAACTATAGACCAACATCTTTAATGAACATAGATGCAAAAATATTCAATAAGATCCTAGCAAACAGAATCCAGCAACACATCAAATGAATTATACACCATGAACAAGTTGGTTTTATCCCATGGTCTCGAGCTTGGTTCAATATATATAAATCTATAAATATAATACATCACATATACAAGCTAAAAAACAAAGACCATATGATTTTCTCAATAGATGCAGAAAAAGCTTTTGACAATATTAAGCATCCTTTGATAATCTGAACACTTAAGAAAATAGGTATAGAAGAAATTGTTCTTAAACTGATAGAGGCCATCTGCAGTAAACCCACAGACAATATCATATTGAATGGAGTAAAATTGAAAACATTTCCACTCAGATCAGGAGCCAGGCAAGGTTTTCCATTGTTTCCACTGCTTTTTAACTTGTAATGGAAGTCTTAGCAATTGCAATCAGGTAAGAGAAGGCGATCAAGGGTATACAAATAGGGTCAGAGGAGATCAACCTTTCACTTTTTGCAGATGATATGATTTTATGCCTGGAAAATCTCAGGGACTCAACCACAAAACTGTTAGAATTGATCAAGGAATACAGTAGTGTCTCAGGATACAAAATCAATACTCACAAATCAGTGGTTTTATATATACCAATAATGGTCAAACCTAAAAAACAGTCAAGAACTCTATTCCCTTTACAGTTGTGCCAAAGAAGATGAAATATTTGGGAATTTGCCTAATGAAGGATGTGAAAGATCTCTATAAAGAGAAATATGAAACTCTGAGAAAAGAAATAGCTGAAGATGTTAAAAAATGGAAAAACATACGATGTTCATTGCTGGGAAAAATCAACATTGTGAAAATGTCCACATTACCCAAAGCAATTTACAAATTTAATTTGATCCCTATCAAAGCACCACCATCATACTTTAAAAATCTGGAAAAAATAGTTCTTCATTTTATATGAAAGCAGAAAAAAACTTGAATAGCCAAGACATTATTCAAAAATAGAAACAAATCAGGAGGAATCACTCTACCAGACTTCAAATTATACTATAAATCTATAGTGACCAAAACAGCATGATATTGGCACAAAAACAGACAAGTAGATGTATGGAAAAGAATTGAGAACCAAGAGATGAACACAGATACTTATCATATTTGATCTTTGATAATCCCATCAAAAATATAAATTGGGGTAAGATTCCCTATTTAACAAATGGTGTTGGGTGAATTGGCTGGTGATTTAGAGAAGACTGAAATTGGACCCACTCCTTTTACCATTTACAAAAATTGACTCTCACTGGATAAAAGATTTAAACTTAAGACACAAAACCATAAAGATTCTTGGAGAGAGTGCAGGAGAAACACTTGAAGAAATTGGCCTGGAGAATACTTTATGAGGAGGACACCCCAGGCAATTGAAGCAACACCAAAAATACATTACTGGGATCTGATCAAATTAAAAACTTTTGCACAGCCAAGAACCCAGGAAATATAGCAAACAGACAGCCCTCAGAATGGTAGAGGATATTTGTAGGTTATTCTCCTAACAAACATTTGATAACCAGAATCCACAGAGAACTCAGACTTATTCGTGAGAAAAGAACAAGTAATCCTATTTCATTGTGGGCAAGAGACTTGAACAGAAGATTCTTTGAAGAAGATAGACACTTGGCCTACAGACTCATGAAAAAATACTCATCATTTTTAATCATCAGAGACATGCAAATAACCACTTTGAGATATCATCTAACTCCAGTAAGAGTGGCTCACATAACTAAATCCCAAAACTACTAATGTTGGCGTGGATGTGGAGAAAAGGGAACACTTCTGTGCTGCTGGTAAGAGTGTAAGCTAATAAGGCCTCTTTGGAAAGAAGTATGGAGAATACTCAGGGATATAAAAGTAGACATATCATTTGATCCTGCAACTCCTGTCCTAGGTGTATATCCAAAAGACAAAAAAACACTTTATAACAAAGATATTTTCTCCAGGTTTCTCTTACATTTGTGTCCCTCCTCCAAGACGTGTGTCATACACTGTGACCACACATCTGTCTCCCTCCTACCCTCTCCCACTTCAAGCAACAAATTTAAATAAATTAATTAATAAATACATTAATGAATATATAAGGAAATAAATTAATTAGGTTATTATGAAATGTCCTGTTTCCCTAAGTCCTAAGTTCGACATTTGGTATTTCTGCCATTTCACTTTGACACTTCTTGTTCTTTTTTTTTTTTTTAAACTGTGACAGAACATCTTCATTCTTTCAAAAATGTACTTTGGCTGGTGCTTGTGTTTTAAATTTCTTTTAGAGCAATTTTTGTGAAAGCACGGATAAGCCTGAAATTTGTGTTATGAGTTTCATCTTGGAACCAATGCAGCATCAACAGCTCAAAATTATCAAGAAAGTATTTGGCAAGGATGTGGCTAATGAACGTACAGTATATCCAGCATTTGAGAAGTTCCATTCTGGTGATTTTAATCTTGAAAATGAGCCAGGCAGGAAATCTGAGACCAGGGAGAATAACGATGAGCTCAAAACTGTACTAAGCAAATTCATCTCAACCTATGTGTGAATTAGCAGCAGGGTTTGCCATTACTATTCCAACAATATTGGGCCATTTGATACAAATCGGCAAGGTAAAGAAGCTGGATAGATGGATTCTGCATGAATTAAACTAATGTTAGAAGAGAAATCATCTCCAAACTCGCCTTTCTTTGCTGTCGTGACATAAAGGTGTTACAGGGATTCTTTTTTGATAATTACAAGCTTTGTGCACAATGGTTGGATAAAGATGAAATGCTGAAACACAGTCCAAAACTGAATATTCACCAAACAAAAAAAGCTACTGATGTGTTTGGTGGTCTAGCGTTGGCATGATCCACCATAGCATCATGAAATCTGAACAATAAATTCTCTTTTTTGTTCTTTCATATCTGATATTTTAAGTCTTATATGTAGTGAAATAAAATACCTCAGAATTTTAAAAAAGAATTCTTAAAAATTCTAGGTTGTCATGGAATAGGATTTTTCTTCCTTCCTCTAGACAACTAATATTCAAAGCTGGCTGGTCAAATAATTAAGATTTTAAAGTTCTTGTCTTTAATTCAAGGCAGCTTAGAAGGTAGAAGCCTCACAAAATCAAGATTCTCCCTATCTTGATGGATGTAAGCCATTCTCTATGTCCTGAGCACCTCAGCTTTTCATGAGAGATTCTTGGCTGCTCAGTCATTTTGGCAATCACACAATTGCTTTTTCTGAGTTACGCATGGCAAAGTTTTTCTATAATAGTAGGGTTTAAAGAGACTTCATGCTATCTCCACGTTATCAGAGCCCAATGGAAGAAGGAAAACATGACTTTTTTTTTTTTTTTTGAGACAGAGTCTCATGTTGTCACCCATGATAGAGTGTCATGGTGTCATAGCTCACAGCAACCGCAAACTCTTGGGCTCAAGTGATCCTCTTGCCTTAGCCTCCCAAGTGGATAGGACTATAGGCACCTGCCACAACTCTCAGCTATTTTTTTTAGAAATAGGATCTCTCTCTTGCTCAGGGTGGTCTTGAACTCCTGAGCTCAGGCAATCCACCTGCCTTAGACTTCCAAAGTGCCGGGATTACAGGCATGAGACTTTTTGGAGTGATTACTCATCAAAT
Source organism: Arctocebus calabarensis (assembly GCA_963573935.1). NCBI lineage: Eukaryota > Metazoa > Chordata > Mammalia > Primates > Lorisidae > Arctocebus > Arctocebus calabarensis. The sequence goes on from CAUYON010185585.1 coordinate 10,770, forward strand.
ATCCGACATAATGCTAGAAATATCATGTCAATCACTTTATCATGCTCAAAAAAACCATAATGAAAGACTTAAGCACCATCATTTTATAGATGAGGCCCTGAGATGAGGGGGAAACAAAGGAATTTTCTCAAGGTTAGCCTGCTTGATGCAAGATAAAATTGTCTTTGAACTTACATCTCTCTGACTCCAAAAAATATGCTCTCTCTTACCCTACCAAATCCCCTTTTCAACACTGTTGGTGTAACTAAGGATTGATTTTCTAGTTATGGGGGGCAGAAAGAAGGTATTTCCTTTCCTTCTAGGCAGCGACGTGTAGTGGTTAAAAATGGGCTCCTGATCCCAGATGTCTGTAACCACTTACGTTTCCTTTAAACTTGAACTTATCCTTTAATTTCTCTGTGCTCAAATTTCCTCAAGTGCAACTGAGGTTATTAACGGTCCCAGAACTCCTAAGAGGGCTAAGTGACTTTGCACCTATAAGGAGCTTTGTGCTATAAGTGCTCAATAAAGGTTCATGTTGTAGTTATCATTGCTGTTGTTATACGTGAGGACTTTTCACAGACGCATAACCACATAGAATAGGGACAAGTGTGCTTTAATGCTATGTCCTGTCCTCCTGACTCCTAATAGTGGAGAAGTAGAAAGATTCTTCAACCAAAAGTCATTATTCCTTATTAATGCACATAAGTTATGCACAAGCAATGGCAGAGAAAGGTAGCTGCAGTTATTCACAACGTGTGAGTCACTGAGAAAATGGTATCTTTTCTTGCTTGGATAGAGCAGGGAGAATGCATCTACCTGCAATTCCACATGTACAGAACTAACAGCCTGAACTGAGGCTGAGCTATTGTCTTAAGCTTTCAGAGAAAAAGGGCTGCCCTGTGCCCCCTATTGGAGACTATCCAGACTAACAAAAACCATTTAATGTGGTGGGACAAGCAGTGGCAGGCTGTCCAGAAATTTTAGAGGATTTGAACACCAGACAGATCATTCAAGCAGAGATTTTCCAAAAATGTATAGTCAAAAGCCATTTATCCCTGTAACATTTTGAGCATAGTATTGGCTCAAAGTATAGTCAGTCCTCTGTATCTGTGGGTTCTGCATCTGTGGCTTCAACTAACCAAGGATAGAAAATACCCAGGAAAAGAAAACATCCACAAAGTTCCAAAAAGCAAAACTTGATTTTGTAACACTCCAAATACTTTGAATTCTTGCAAATGAAATGATGAGTAGTAGTAATATAGATATGATTTAATCTAGTAATCTAGATATGATTTAAAATATACCAGAGGATGTGCATAAGTTATATGCAAATATGGTATTTTGCCATTTATATAAGGGACTTGAACATCCTTGGATATTGGTATCCACAGGGAGTTGTGGAACCAATACTCTATTATCGAGGGATGACTAAATTGCACCACACGACTTTATACCTAAAGACTACAGGTACTAACTTCCTTAGGCAGCATTCCGGTGACCAAATAAATAAAATCTTGTTAAAAATTGATAGTTTGTTTTGGGCAACCAAAAGGTTTCTATCAATCACAGCCCTGAAGTCATTCTGCCTTCCCACTCTCTCTCTTCAGGCCAGTCATCTTGTCTTGGATATAATTTGTCATGCTGGTTAATGATTACCGATAGGAATTTTTCCCATTTCAAGATCTGTGTGTTAAGCTCATTTGATTAAAAAAAACAAGACAAAATAAGAAACCCCAAGGGACATTGACTACTGAAATAAGAGAAAAATGAGAAATTAAAATTAACAAGGATTTTACCTTGAAGTCTGGCCTTTTTTTGCAGAGTCTGGAATAACATTCAGATACAGCTCTAGAAAAATAAAAACAATTCTTCTCTCTAAACGGACCCCTGGTTGGTTTGGATATCCATTGTATGTATGTAAAGTACCCTCTGTCTTTCTTTCTTGCTTTTTTTTTTTTTTAATGAGACAGAGTCTCACTATGTCGCCCTCAGTAGAGTACCCTTGCGTGAGAACTCACAGCAACCTCAAACCCTTGGACTTAAGCAATTCTCTTGCCTCTGTCTCCCAAGTAGCTGGGACTACAGGCGCCTGCCACAATACCTGGCTACTTTTGTTATTGTAGTTGTCGTCATTTGGTAGGCCTGGGCTGGGTTTGAACCCATCAGCCCAGGTATATGTGGCCAGGGCTCTAGCTGCTAAGCTATAGGTGCCGAGCCAGCCTTCTGTCTTTCTGTTGCTCTTATTATCTTTATTTTTCAGGTCCTCCCCTACAACACCCAATTCTAGCTGAACTTTATTATCCTTCTGTTCTCTAGTTTAGTTTTCTGGAAAAAACATTGGTTGCCCCAGTGCATCTGCACTCCCACTGTTTGAGCAGAGCCTTTGCACCTAAAGAGCTCACAGCACCACCCATCTGCACTTCCTCAGGGGTCCCCATTGGCCCCCAAGGCTGTGGCCTTAAAAGTTGAATTCCCAGCACAGAGCTCTAGACCAGTGGTTCTAAACCTTCCTAATGCTGTGAGCCCCCCATAATGCTTGGGGCTCACCACAACAGGAGGAACTGTATTAAAGGGTCATGGAATTAGGAAGTTTGAGAACCACTTCCTAGACACAGGCCTCATTTACCAGCTGGTGCTGAGGGTAGTGGCTTCCAAAGGCTGGAAGCTTCCTTATTTATCCCATGAAGGAAAAGAAATAAAATTACTCTTGTGACAATTTAAATGGTTGTTTTAGAAATAATAAAAAAAAAAACTTAAAAATTGCCATGATTTACATGTTTATTCTACATCTCATAACAATGGAATTTTTACTCACTGAATTTCGTTTTATCTATTCTAGTAATCAGCAATTTTTCCCTTTACAGGGCCACACAGTAAATATTTAGGCTTTGTGGACTTTGCGGCAACTAATCAATTCTGTTGTTGTGGTGCTAAAGCAGCCGTAGACAATATGCAAGCAAATGGCTGTGGCTGTGTGCCAATAAAACTTTATTTACAAAAACAGCTGTGTTTGGCCCCTGGGCTATAGTTTGCTGACCCCTGATCTTTTCCAGTGCAATGTGCACTCATGCTGTGCTCACATCCTGTCACACTCCACACATGCATTTTGTACATCTGCATTCCCTCCTTGCACATATTGCATAGCTCACTAATCCAGAGAGTGTCTGATTTCACTGAATGGCAATGGGGTCCTCTGTTGTCAAGATATTCAATTCTTTTATGTAGAGCTAAAACATGAACTGTTATAGGAAAACTGATGCTTCAGAATCATCAACAAATGCACGCATCTGAGAGATTTCTAGCTTTCTAAAATTGACTGTTTTCTCCTAGGAATGATGGGAATAGCACTACAGTCACACAAAGCCTGCACATGTGCTTAGGCATAGACACTTTGCTGAAAATCAGAATTATGGTGCTCTCTCCTGCCAGCCCTGTGAGAAGCTGGGTGGGGAGGGTTAGGGAACATAACACATTCTACTTTGACAATGGCCTCAACTCTGTTGTTTTCTTCTAGAATTAAGTTGGTTTTTGAGCCACACTCTCTAAAACTGGGCTGTCATTTCTATGTCCTAGGGGATGTAAGTACCACTTTACCTTTCAGAAAGCAGATTTTAAACAATCCCAGGTATAAGATTTCTCTTCCCAAGTGGTAGATCTGTAAACAATGCCTATGGGCTTGTTTACTGGCTAAATTTTATTCCAACCATGAACTTCTTATTCTAAATCTTGTAACAATGTTCTTTACGCTTTTGTCTTCTCTTCTTACTTTCTATGAGTGATCACTGTGGTATTGGTTTCCAGTAGAAATGAATCTTCACTGTGTATGTGACGGAGGGAGATTATGATGTGTTTTGATTCACAGGGACCCTGTGAGGCTACAGGAGATCCAGCAGGTCTGCGTGTCTCCTCCTTGGAGGCAGGAGCTTGCCTGTAGTTTTAGATTCTGCATAATTGCTGTATTTATCCAGAATGTCACTCTGTGAACTTTTCTCAGGGAAATAATATGTGTGAGTAGCAAGGGACACCAAGAGAAAAAAGAGGGGAGAGAGTGTCCTTTATATCTCCTCATAGTTGTTGTTAGAACTTACATGACAGTTTTTTATCCACAGTTTTCCTACGGTTTCTTTGCAGTGTTCCCGGTAATATCTGTGACATGGGTTATGATATGACATACGTACTATGGTTAACAGTAATAGTAAAATGTAAAAAAGATATTTTAATTAGCAGAAATTATAAACTGAACTGTCCATATTCAGGTATACTACAGAGATACTAATAAACTTTAGGGTTATTGAGAATTGCAGTTGGAAGGATATCAGTCTAAAGACTTAAGAGTATCTCTTTGGATCTGAACAAACCCAGTAATGGGGTGGATAATCTACATTTACTGAGTTCCTAAAGAAACTTGATTATTTACACGTATTGTCCATAGACTCCTGAGCACTTGCTTGGTCTTAATTTCTCAGATATCTCTACTGTGTCTGCCAGTTCAGAGTCCAGTCTGGGGGTATTTACATTGTATTGTTTCTTTCAGATTTTTTTGTCAAGATAGGGGAACAAAACGATCATCAGAACTCCCAAGAAGCTTTCAGATTAAAGCAAAGATAGATAATAGAGTGATTACAACACAGTGTAGTAACTAATACAATGAAGGTTAACCCCACTGGGTTCTCTAGAAAAACAAAAGAGGGAAACCCCAGGCCTGGGGGTTGTGGGAGGTGGGAGGGGGCTGTAAAAAGCTTCCTCCTCAAGGAAATCCTAGGCCTAAATGACATGTTTCCAGCTTGGTGGATGGGGAAAAGGTAGAAAGGAAGCTTTCCAGGCAGAAGGAAGAAAAAGCAAGGAAGCTTTCCAGGCAGAAGGAAGAAACTGTACAGTCCCTTGGAGGTGAGGGGAGGATCGAGAACCCACAGCAGCCTCAAGCAGAGGGTAGGAGGCAGTGGTAACAGAAAAGTCTCACTGGTTAGGATGGGCCCAGAGCATGAGCGACAAATTTTCCTCCTACCATGACAGCCCCGTCTGATCACACCTGATCTGATTTTCTTCCATCAGCAGGAATAGGAACTTTGGTAATTTTCCTTTATATATTCATCCATTCATTATTGATTAAAAAAACTTATTTTTGAGGTATTTTCCATTTGACTTCAAGGTTAAATAAATGTTAATGAAGGAGGTAAGAAGGCAAGACATGCTCAAACTTTGGAGCCGGACACAGTTGGGTTGGTGTCCTGGTTCTACCTTTCACCTTATGACTGTGTGGCCTTGAGGAGGTCTCTTAGGATCTTCAGACCTTGGCACACGAAGAGGTTAATTTTGTGCTCCTCAGAGTGCCTGCCACACGATTGTCAAATGCTACATAGTGGAAGTTCCTATCTTCTCTTTCCATCCCAGCTACTGTTTCTCTCTTGAAACTTTTCTTATTGAATTTTTATTTATTTATTTTTTTATTAAATCATAGCTGTGCACATTAAAGTAATCATGGGGTACAATGTGCTGATTTCATATATAATCTGAAATATTTTCATCGAACTGTTTAGCATAACCTTCATGGCATTTTCTTAGTTATTGTGTTAAGACCTTTATATTATTGCATTTAAAAATCTCCACTACTTCTTCTAGTTTGTTTGTTTGTTTGTTTGTTTGTTTATTTAGAGGCAGAATCTCACTATGTTGCCCTGGGTAGAGTGCTGTGGCATCATAGCTCATAGCAACCTTAAACTCTTGGGCTTAAGCAATTCTCTTGCCTCAGCCTCCTAGGTAGCTGGAACTACAGGTGCCCGCCACAACACCCGGCCATTTTTTTGTTGTAATTGTCATTGTTTGGCAGGCCCCAGGCTGGACTTGAACCTGCTAGCTCTGGTGTATGTGGCTGGTGCCCTAGCCACTGAGCTGCAGGTGCCAAGCCCTGCCTCTTCTATTTGACTTTGAGTTCTTTGTGGGTCAAGACTATTGCTAGTATTTTTTTGCTTTTTTCTTTTTTAATGTAAGATACTTTCTAGATTTCTGTTTCTACTTTGGATCAGTTTTAATTTTCAGGAGAGGCCTGCTCAGGCTGCCTTCTGAGTATAGGAGGGAGAGTAGATATTTTCTCTTTCAACATCCTTACGAGGAGGGAGAGAGATTAGGAAGGAGCACAGATTTAAGGCTGTCTGCAGTGAAGGCATGAGCTTGAGTCTCTGGTCTGTTCCATCTAAGTTGTCCCATTAACCTCCTAAGTTAAGCTTTAGCTTCCTCATCTGTGAAGCGAAGATAAGATTGTTCCACACTATCCTGCTTACAGGATCATTGCTGGACTTTGGTTTCACTTCGTTTTCAATCTCAGCTTCTACTCACCTGTGTACAGAACCATAGGGATGACCCCAAATCTGTGGTAGCATTATGGAAACCATCTCCTTCCCTTCATTCCTAAATGTTCTTCCCAACTGATTTCATTCTGTGGCCACTATCTTCTTTGTCCCTTTTTGGTGCTTGTTTGAGACTGATGTTTTAGTCAGACAGTCTGCTTGCTTTGTTGTTGTGCCCAAATTTCGGGGTCCCCCCCAGAAGAAACTCACACCAGGCGCACCGATGCAAAAACAAAGGGTGGAATTTATTACAAGCTTAAGCTCGGACCATTCAGCCCCGCCTAAATGGCGGGTCGATCTGAATGGCCCCAAGGGGTGGGGCCGAGGTATTCTTATAGTGTACCGGAAGGAAGTTGGGAGGGGGAAATGTGATAAGGGAAGGGTGGAACAAGGATGAGTCCAGGTATCTCTCCACTTGCTGATTGGATACCTCGGCAGTGCTAGGAATGGGTGGGTGGTCGCTAAGCAGGAAGGGGCCAGTACGGATGAACCGGTGGGGGTGGTCAGGGGAACTGGAGCCAGGAGTCAAGTTACAAAACTAACATTTACACACAAATTACACAGCAACCTGTAAAATGGAGTCCGTTAACAAAATAGCATCACACGGGCCCTTTCTTTCCCCCCCTTCTCTAGTAGCTGAGGGACCAATCATGGTACCTTCAGTCTAGGAAAACATGTTGGGTCCTGTTCATGCACTTTACTCTGTTTAAGCTTAGAGGCCTATAAGTTATTCAAAACTTTAGCTCATTATTTGCACTAG